>UELV01141830.1:0-21950 GCA_900490015.1 Megastigmus stigmatizans | reverse complement strand
GTGTGTGTGTGTGTGTGTGTGTGTGTGTGTGTGTGTGTAAGCGCACGCAGGGAGCCAACGACTTTGAGTTTTTTTTTGTTCCTCTTGCCTCGAGTCTCCATCCTTTACTTCCTCGGACTCTGACCTTAGCGCGAGAGAAATGCTACTGTCGAGGTATCGTCGTAAAAGTCGCGTGTGTGCCTCGCCACCTATATAATCCTACGCTATATATACCAAATCATCTTGCTGTGCGCCCTTATCCTCGTTTTTCTATACTTGCGAGCAACGCGTGACAGGTATGATGGGTCGCTGATAAAATTCAATTTTTTTTTCTCCCCTTCTTTTTCAATTCTTCTATATATGTATTAAGACGAACAGCACGCACACTACTTTTTTCCACACGTAATATTTCATGTAGAATTTTTTATGTAAATGCATATCACATGAAATTGTGGTACGTCTATGAAATCGAATTTATCTTGCATACAACAAAGTTGATTAAACATTAATTTTGAAAATAAATCTATAGTAATGAAGTGAATAGTGTTATACCATAGATATCGTTCAAACTACAAAGTCAAAAGACCGATAGCTTTAATTGAACCTTTTTTTGATCTGACCGCTCAAAACTCATACGCGTCGCATTCCAACGCTCGGTGCTTATTTTTTTATTTAGCCTCCCAGCAGCAAGGCCTATACCGACGTCGCTCGCGACTACAACCAATCGTATAATTCTTCCACTTTCCAGAAGTTAAATGAAAATCTCGCTCCGACCAAATGGAATATAAAGTATCCAGCGCGGGCGAAGGAGACGGGCCGAAGAAAAAAAAATAATAAAGAAAAAAAGGGACGCAGAGAGAGAGAGAGAGAGAGAGAGCACACAACAATATTCGCGACGTGGCTGCCACTGCTGCACGTTTTTGCCTCTGTCTGCAGATCTTGCATAAAGAGAAGAAAAAAAGAAAGGAGAGAAGCCAAGCGAAAGTGCAAGTGAGGGAGAAAAGTGGCTAAAGCGAGCAGAGAGAGAGAGAAAGAGAGAGAGAGAGAGAGAGAGAGGGACAAGAGAGAAACGAGAAATAAGGGAGCGGGGCGTCGACGATAGCGTTGGATTTACTTTTACTACCTCATTAATGTTACACTTTTTATTACGGCCTGGCCCGTTCAAGATTCTCCCGCGCTCCTTCTCTCTCTCTCTTTCTCCCACGCAATCCGGATAAAGCTACCCGTTATACCCTCCGAGCTTTATGATCGAAAGAGCGAGAGAGAGCGAGAGAAAGAGAGAGAAAGTTGGCGCGCGGGTGGGGCACGCGGCATTTTGACTGGATGTGCCGCTATTTCGTAGCGCGCGGTAGTAGCGAGCTGCATTTTTATAACGGAACATTTGCGCGTAAAGCGCCCTCGATTTACTTCCTTTTTTTTGCGCGCCCTCTTCCACTCGTTTTTTTTTATCTTCACTCCCCGGGTTTTCTTTTTTGTGTGTTGGTCTTACGCTTTTTTATATTCGCAAATTTTAGAGGCGCGGTTTATTCTGTGTGGTTAGGCGCGTGTGGGTGTGCTCGAGGATAAAGCGCGCGGAGAGAAAAAAGTTATTGCTCCTTGTGTTTTGGGCAAGCTCGGTTTTTATTTTTCGCTCGTGGACGTTTGGTTTGTTCCTTTCTTTTTGGTGCGGTTCGGCGGAGAGTTTGGTTCAAATATTTAGCTTGTAATGGTGCGGCGCACCGTTTTAAATCCAACATTCCTGCTTTTCGAATAAAACGTCAGAGTTGATTGTAGAGTTAAGTTTATGTTGTTCTTACATTGTTGTTTAGAGATATTTAAAAATAATTATTGAAAAAATCGCGTCTGGTCACAAATGACTCATTCTACTTCCGCAGACGTCTATTGAAATTAAAAGTTATTTAATAATGAGGGAAAACGTTCGTCGATGATACTTTATTGAAGGCTCACCTTCAATAAAAGTTATTTACTTGTTATGCTTGGTTATAAAAACCTGCTAGAATAAAAGACGAATAAATCTTGTTGTGCATTATCTGGTATATGTTTGTCACAAGCGTCGGCTTCCTTTAATTTATTTTTATTTTTTCTCTACAGCTTTTTACCTTTTTTTTATATTCTCGTAGACAAGAATCATGTATATCCAAGATCTATTGTTTACGCGGTATAGTCATCCGAAGAGGAGGCATGAGCGAAGAATAAAGAAGAAGAATCGAAAGTTTTTTTTCCATCTCGCTTGTTTTCTTGCGCGTGCCTTTAATATCGCGTTCCAGTCTAGGCGATCAAGAAGTTTCTGGGTACTACGGCGCGGGAGGGGTGGGCATCGAGGAATTTCTTTTTCATCCGATGAAGATATAAATTTCACAGTTGACATGGTGTAACGGTTCGATAACTCGCTTTAAGACCGACCCGATGCAAGCGCCAAATAGCATTTTTAATTAAAAAAGTTTGTGGAAGTTGTGGAACGATAGCTTCCTTATTTTCTGACGCGGTATGATCGCTCGATTAAGGATTACTCATCGCTTATTTTCGTGTCTGCATAAGCATATTTATATAAGTATTGATTTATTTACTTTTTTTTAATCGAAATATCTATAAAAAATGGTTTTTAACAATTTAAAAAAAAAATGAATTATTGAGAATTTAAAAAAAAAGTACCAATGTGTTTAACTGCATTAATTATTGCGCCAATCGAACTCAAGCTATCGTTTCAGATTATTCTCATCAATGTAAGCTAAATGCTACTTTAAATGAGGAAAGGAAGTAGTCTCCATATTTTCACGCTATCGCGCTTCCATAACAAAAAATACTTGAAAAAATGGGCACTATAAAAAATCTCCCGCATCATCATCAATGTTATATTTCAACACGAAAGTGTATTACCTTCTCCACCTTTCGTTTCCCCAAATCGATGTATATACATGAAAGCCACACTGCTACGCCGAAAAAAAACAGCGACTTACAAATAACCCATAAATAGATAAGCGAGAGAGAAAGTGCGTAAGAGCTCGACAGACTGAGTAGATAAAGATATTGCGCTCGTGTTCTTTCCACGTGCGCTTCCTGCACACACACACACATGCGCACACGCATCGCACAAGAGAGAGAGAGAGAGAGAGAGAGAGAGAGAAGCGAGGGGAGTTGGCTGCTCGTTGTTTCTGCGGGGACGTAAAGAGAAACGAGGATCGCGTTTAGGGCGTCTTGATTTCGCTGCATCCCCCCCCCCTTCTCTTAGATACTATATATATACTCCTTTCCTATCCTTCCTTGCTTTCTCCTCGTCTTCTTTCCCTCCCGATTTGCGCCGTTCTCTCCTCGATATTACTCGGATATCCGGCGATTTCGCTCTGTGTCAATGGAACACGCCCCGACTGAGACAATGGCCCTTTGTTGCGTGATCGCGTCCAGTGTTTCTCGCTGCACAGATCAGTTTATATCCTGTAGGAGCAAATTTCGTGGCGCAAGTTATATATCGGTTGCGGCTCTCGAGGAGACCGAGTTTTCCGCTTCCGTGCGGCTACATTGGGACTGGAGATTGAGCTATCCTTTATCGATCAATGTAGTCCAATAGGCTTTTGCTTCCTTGGGAGAGGTAGATTTGTATCAGTGAAAAACAAAAAATTTTTCAAAAATTTTTTTCACGTTTGTGTGTGCGTGTGCATATGCGTATATATACATCTCCTATATGTACCTGCGTTTATGTACTTCGAAAGAGGAAGAACCGATTTTCAAATTTTATAATATTTAAAATGTTTTAATTATTATAATACAGTATTATGTTCTATTGAAATAAGATAAATTATGAATCAAAGAAAATTTAATAAACTTTATAAAAACCAATCTTCAGAATATTTTATTCATATTTACCCATATTTTATGCGTGAAAAAAAAGTTTAATATTTTCTAAGATATAAATGCATTTAAATAATATAGACTTGATTTTTTCAAATAAATTAAATATCGTGATTATTTAAAGAAAGCACGAAAAATTTAAGGAAGTCAAGCGGTATTTTGTTTGTTTTAATTTCGTAGAATCATAAGTGTTACTGTTATAAATCTAATTTTGGCTTCATTTTTAATCTACTTTCGAAATATCTTACTGATAATTTGTATTGAATATAAAAAAAGTTGTATTCCCAAAGATCATTTTATAAGCTTTCTTCGAATTTATTGAAGAAGAATAATCATGAAATGAATTTTAATTAAAATTGATTACATTGCTTATCTTATTATTAATTACAACGATTCAATCGATCTACTAAATTTCGATAATGATTAGGTAGTCGATAACATTTAATTTCTTACGTCACTTCCAGTCGCAAGTGTCTGTTTGGAGATATAATTGATAACAAAATGATCGTATAGCGTAAAGTTCAAGTGCAGTTCAATCATAATTATATAAGTCACGTGTTCGAAGATGTAAGCACCTATCTATACCCGATATACTTGTTATATTCTTTAAGCTGTACCTAACCTGAGTTTCGAGTTCATCTAAATCTATTCGAAGATCGAAACCGTACGAGCTCGCAGTATCGGTTGCTCAATCGCACCTGAAATAAAAAAATATTCATTACTTATGGTTCCTCTCAGGTCGTCTCTCGCTGGCTACAGTATAGTCGTAAACTATCTCCAGTCTCTCTCTTGAAAAAAGTGTCAGTATCGCATCAAAGCTTATCTTTCCGGCGAGGGGCAGTAATGAAATAAAATAAAAAATACGTAAAGTACGGCCTTTAAGCCATTGGCCCGTCGTAGTGTCGTTTAAAAGGAGAAAATACATCCCGGTAGGGGCGATGGTAGGCACGCGCCGTCCCGAAGGTCCGACGCGGCCAAAGTTTGCCACGATCGAGGTCATAAACAGATTTAAGAAGTGTGCGCATGTACATCTGCCGAGGGCGTCGACGCCGCTGCCGCGCGCGTAGACCCTCCGCTCACCTCGTTAACTGATAAGGAAGGCATATAAATCGAATGCCTACTCTCTTTCTCTCTCTTTCTCTCTAGCAGCCTATTGCAGCATATTTTTGTACATTCAACCCTCGGAAGCTGGTATATAGGGGGGAAAGGCTGTGTAATATAGTGTGCGAGTTCGGGACACCCCGTGTCGTCTATGGTCATCAGCGTTATGCTCACGTACTTTTTGCATGTCTCGGAATGGATTTTGATGTTCCCGTTGTTTGTCCCTCCTTACATATATGGGAAAATCGCTGCTCCGCATATATGTACATGTATATACAGGCGCACTTTTCCTCTGTATATTTAGGAGCTGATCGGGAATTTTATTCGAGCGCCCGCGTATGGGTATAGCTGCTTCTTTGTTTCGACGCTCGCTCGTTCTCATAAATAATGCGCTACGTTACATCCTCCGCGCGAAAGCTCAACGGCCTTTGTAGCTCGACGACCTGCGACTCTATGCGAGGCAAATAAAGACGTCATTCGGTATGCGTCGCATCGATTGCCTTCCAGTATCGCGCTCAACAAAGTTCACCTCAGGTATGCGAGCGAATAGGATTTCTGGAGTGCAGCTCGCGCGCGGTGAAGAGCCTTCACGTTTATTGCGAGAGATACGTCGCAATCGTAATCCCGCGAGGTATGAAAAAAATCCAGATTAAATATGGATAACCGCGATATGTCAATTTCAAATGTCATTCTTCGATCGATATAAAGAGAAAATCAGTATACAGACTGATTACAGTAAAGTACACGTTCATCAACGACGAGGGCAACACGGCCAGACGATAAAAAAAAAAGCTCGCATAATAAGCTCCACGAGCGGGTAACAATGCGCAAACAGGCCCTGCCGCGCTCTAATGATACATCGTTCAATCACCCCCTCCTCCACATCGATCTACCTCAGTCGGCTCCACCTCGAAAATCCACCTCACTCTCTCTCTCTCTCTCTCTCTCTCTCTCCCGCGGCGGCAAAGGGGTAAACGTACGTATAAGCGAGGCGAGCACACGCAAGCACATATACAAGCTACTCGTCGGCCGTCGCAAGCGAGAGAGAGAGAGCACGATAACCCGGAGAGAGAGGACAAAGACTTTTCCGGGGCAAAGGCTCGCGCCCTCGCTCGCGGAGTCTCGTCGCGGTTGTTGAGAAGTGGTGGGGGTCAGAGCAGAGCAGTTGGAGGTCGGGGGCGAGGTCGCTATACCCAGTGCTTCTCTCTCTCTCTCTCTCTCTCTCTGCTGCTGCTGCTGCTGCTGCTGCTACCGCGGCAGGGTGGCGTTTCTGGAGCAGACGAATCGATGGCCGCGCCGCTCGGCGCTGCTATATACACTCTGCGGCTCTCCGTTGCTGCTGCGCGCTGCAGTCAGCAACGAGTTCAATGTCTCGCCCGGGCGGCTGCTGCCACTGCTGCCACTGCCGGTTTCCCGGCTCAGCCACAGCGCCACTGTGCTGCTGCTGCTGCTGGTGCTGGTGCTGCGAATGACCATGGCCGTGGCCTCTCCCCCGTGCACGCCGCACGCAGCTAGCCGAAGACGACGGTGGCCTCGACGCCGACGCCGCGTCTACCCCCTCTCTCTCTCGCGCGCGCAGACGAGTGCTTGCCTGTATATGTATAGGTATAGCGTGTGTATGCTGTGTGTACATGCAGTGGCTGCGCGGAGAGAGCGCAGATGTTATACGGATGATGTGCGCGACGCTTGATTTGTCTCGAGACGCGCGGTGTGAGTTGCGCTGATTTCGAGGTCTCCTGATGGTGTCGAATTTTTTTGCACCCCCTAATAAATTAGCCTGTAATTTCTAAGGGCAGGAATGTGAGCTCGAGCCTCGATCGATATTCTTAAACTCTCGCGCCGGTAAGAATAATTATACACGTGATGCTTTGTTTACAAACGGTATGCTATAGTGGAATATAGTAAATATAACGACATAAAAATAAATTATCTCTATTGGATTTATTTTCTTATATCTTTATAATCGCCTCGCTATCTTAAAATATGACTATATTGCGACTGATATAATAAAACTATTGCATTTGTTTGTATTGTATATCTTTCGTTCAAATAGAGCTGAAATACTTATTTAATCTAATCTAATCTAATCTAATCTATATTTATATCTTTCAGTGGGTTTACCAGAAAAGTTACATTTTTTATTTTAACTTTATTTCCTGCTGTTTCAAACAATGAATGTTATTGTCAGTCGAGTAAGGAAAACACAAAAAAAATATTGAATTGTGGAATAATTCAAGTTCTATAGCTTTAGAACGATATTTTTTTATGTTCTATTTCAGTTTCATTATTGAAAATATTGCGACGGTCTGCATATGGAAAAGTCCAAGGAATATAAGTAAACAAGAAGATAGAAATGCCACTTCCGCGCCACAAAATTCGATAGTCAAATTTTTCTTCCTCCTTATACGATTCGCGTTCTCGTGCGCTGTCCTGCCTCGTGCGGATCTTCTCCCATTTGTCGTGAGCGCACGTCTAAAACCCACAGCAGCAGGGCCGCTTAGCTAGTATAGTATTCTGTATCGGAGTGCAGCTTCGTATTTCTTACTGCTGCTCGGATAAGCTTTATGGGCCAAGTTTCGGAGAGTGGCCGGAGGGGGAGATAATCGTTTTTATTGTCTTTTAGCGGAGCTTCGGTAAAAGCTGATGATGCGAGGGGGGCGAAACGAAGAATGGCCGAGAGAGAGAGAGAGAGAGAGAGAGAGAGAGAGAGAGAGAGAGAGAGAGAGAGAGAGAGAGTTTCTTTATTGTTATTGTATGCTTTTTATTGCGCTTGGGGAGGAGTTGGATAAAACTATTATCCCGAGCGCGCGAGTCAGGGGCATTGATTGTCGATGATCGTGGCGATTCGGTAATGATCCATGGAGTCGCGCAAAATTTCGGTCGTCATTCGGCTTCGAGAACAACAGATCCTGATAGCATTTGTTTATTTCCCTGTTTGGCTTAACGAGGATTAATACAATGATTACATTTACTCGTTTTATATACTGCAATGTTCCATCAACAAAATTGAAATTGATTATGTTTGAAATATTACATTTTATTTATGATATTATAATTCTTGATATCGTTTACAAAGTGGCAATATTTTTTCAAGTGCGAGAGGCGGTGGCCTGTCTTAACCCTGTTTTCTCTGTGTGCATCTTTTCTATAACTTTCGAAGTGCATAAATGTTGAATTTCGAAAACAAATCTTGAAAAATTAATCTAATGTTTAAACAATGCTTTTTACAAGGTTTGTCGCACCGAAGAAACAACGATTCTCTTTAAAAGCTAATAAAATTCCGCTAATAATTTGCCACATTTGACTTTCAAATTCAATTTTTTTTTCTCTCCCATCCATGCAGCGCATCTCGATTCTCATGTCTGCTCGTTTCGGTTATCCTCCTACGTTGGCTATGACTCTTACATCGAATCTCTCTAGGGGCTACCTATACCCATTATCTTTCCGAATCATTAATCTTTTTCTTGCAGAAAAGAGAGAGAGAGAGAGAGAGAGAGAGAGAGAGAGAGAGAGAGAGAGAGAGAGAGAGAGCCCATAAAAGTTCGCCGATCTCTCTTCTCCCGTCTCGCTGAGTTGCGTTCATTCGCCTCCTCTCCCGATACTTATATATATATATATATACATATACTTTATTCGCGAGTTCTTTCACGCTCGTCAGCCACGGGGACGAATAAAATTGTAACTGTAAGTGGCATAATTGTTTGGGCCGCGCGGCCTTCGAATTGCTATAAAAAGCTTACTTCGAGATAAGATGTTTCGGGAATCTAGGTGTCGCACGTGTGCAACAAAATAGCTTTGTGTGGAAATATATAATATATATATATGTTCGACTCGCAGGGCTAAGGTTTATACGATATATCAGAGCGGCTTCATTGTCACTCGCAGGATAATACAATTAATTTAGATTTAAAGTTTGCAAGAGTGGACTCTGATATAATGCAGTTTTAAAAATATCTTATTAATTATTTAATTTCTAGACTGCAAAAAGATCCTATACCTATAAGCTGTAGCTATTGATTGATATTTTAAATAATATCAAACTAAATAAAAGACCGTCAAGCTCTAGTACACTGAGAAAAATAGATACTTGATGGATGCAGAATCCACTTGAATTAAGAAGAAAACAATTTTGTTTGGGCACGTAAATTTTTTCTTTTTGAATGAAGAATAAAATCTGTTTCCTTCGATTCTATTTGACTGAAGAAGATTGCAATTTGATTGTAGAGGAATTATACTTTAATCTGCTATTTGATTAATCCTGTAAAAATTTAGCATATACTTACTACAAGAAGAAACCCATTCATTAAAATAGAAATCTTTTAAATCTGCGATTAAAGTATTTTTGAAAATATTTGGCATTCGATGGAAATCAAAATCTATCATAAATGATTGACTTATATACTTTATTGAAATAGCTTAATCATTTTTATCATTACATTAATTTATTCTTGATAAAATTATACTTGTATGGAGTAGAATCCTCCAGCCGCAAAAGGATTTTTGCTTGTAAGCAAATTCATCTTCTTCTTTTCCACTTTATTTTTACAGTTCATTTAGAAAAAAATCCTTTCGTATGGAACGACTTTTCTTTCGAGGATTCTTCTTTTAAGACTTTTCTTTTAAGAATTCGCCCATTGCCTTCGACTTCTGCTTTTTTGCTGTTAACGCTCGTTTGGTGACGAACATCACACTAACGCAAGCACTTCTATTGTACGTAATATAATATAAAATCTATAGATTTTGGAAATATGTACTGTGAGTTTCAATGTTACGCGATGTAAACAAAGTCAAAGTTTTTACTACATTTCTCGCCAGTTTCCAAACGTTTATGTCTAAACATATATACACACATAATACATGTTCTATAAGATTTATGTAGATTATTAACACTGGGAGCTATTATCTATTTGCACCTGACAAGGTTCTTATGAAATGACTTAAATTTTCTTTAGAAGGGAAATTATTTACTGCTTCATGTAATAAACTTTATCTACTTACAGGAAAAAGATTTTGTCTTACAGAAAATAAATTTAATTTTAAAGACAAACACTCTTTTATTCGAGCGGAGGATACCTCTTGTAGAATGTATCTACTTGCAGTAAGAAGATTACATTTTACAGCAAGCACGTAATCTTTTTTCCGGCAGTATATTGGTTTAGAAGGAAGAGTTTTTTCTGCTAGAAACAAGTAAACCATAATTTAGAAAGGAGAACCCGGTTACTAGCTTCAAGTAGATATTATCTTGCCGTACGTGGATATCTCACAAGCAGATTATTCCTCTTGCGCGCAGTATCCATTTTTCTCAGTGTAAACTCAATGAAATATTTGCTGCAACTTTCTGCACAACGCAATCAAGAATAAGTGTGTAACGCGCAATTTCATAAGTACCCGGAAATTTGTTCCTAAGGCTGCAAGCGCATTAGTATTTTATCGCTCATCATAAAAGAATTATTAGAAAAGTTATACTGTACTTTAACACCTATATCGATTGGGCAAGCAGCATAAAAGGATATACGCGCGTACCTCGAGTATACACGAGTTATATATACATATATATAGATAACACGTAAGCGCGGAAAATAGAAAAACAGCGAATCCTGCACGCACCGTAAATTAAGCAGTTGTGCAGCGCGTTAAAAGCCCCGTGACGTCTTTAAGCATTAAACGCTCGCGTATAGGATCGGCTCGTTAAGTCCCGGACTACGGCAAATTATCGCCAGCGCGCGCACGCAGTAAAATTCACAGCAGGCTCGTTATTAGCAGGCGCCGCAAGCCGCGCCCTTGGCACCGGGCGTCGTGGTTTTCCGTCCGTGTAGTCGATGAAAGCTTCGGCTGCGAGCCGACGACGACGACGACGCTCTTCTCTTTTCTCTCTCCTCCCCTCCCCCATACCAAAAACTTGTAATAGCCAATAAAAATCGCTAACTGTCTACGAGGTGTCGATCGTTAATTCGGCCCGTTAAAGCGCCGCAAGCAGCGCTGTGCACGATCATCAACGCGGGGGATCAGGCAAATACTACGCGAATGTTTGTTCTCTGCGGCAGTATAAGCTTACGGTATATCTACTTCTTTCCTGATGCTGCTGCCAAGGATTTTCTTTTCTTGTTATCTTTTCGCGATGTCGTGAATAATGCGCCAAAGTGTGAAAGGATCGTTAAGGGATATTCGCGCTTGAAAATTTTTAAATTAGACACAGGTATTGTGTATAAATTTTGTAATTCTCCCTTGCTTTTTTCAATTAATTAAAAATGTATGGCGTATTTAAAGATTACAATAGTTATGAATTTGAAAACTGATAAACCGACCTCGATGACAAAGAAATTAGAAAGCTGTACAGGTAATGAACAGTAGAAATAGTCGGGCACGGTAAGACGTATACTACACATGAAAAGTGTTATTGCTCTTAAAGTATAGCTTGTAATTATTAAGCAGTTCAAAATAAGAATCTATTTGTCTGTTCTCTAAGATATTGTATCAAAAACAAAAGTAAAAGTTCGTCGACTATAATCCTAAAGATATCGCATATCAAATGATAAACGTAACTCACAGATTCAAAGTTTATACTATATAAGAGAGTTAAAACTTGAAAAATTTGTTAGCAAGTGCACGATCGAACAGTAAAGCATGGCAGCAGTTTTTCCCGATTTTCATCCGTCTATCAATAAAATCCTTTCTATTTTCCTCCGAGGATACCCTTCCGATCTCGCGACTCGACTCGAATGAGATCCGATAAAAATCTCACGGGGAAGCTATAAGGCGACAGTGGCGTCACTATGCAGTACACACACACATAGACTGGAGATGGATGTCGTTGTTGCGAAATGTAAAGTAAACCACCTCACATTGTCGTTTGATACGCGGCCTGTCGAGTCGCCCTATACGCTATATATACCACTGCCACCTCCGCTATACGTCCTCTGAATATTGATGAGCCGCCAGTAGTGTATCGTACGCCTGTCGCGCGGTTCATTCCTCACTTCTTCCCTATACGATCCTTACCGAATGCGATGATACGTTTTTTTTTTAGTCTCTGCGCCCAACCGCATATACTTTTTTTCACGCGAATACGGCGGCAATCCGAGATAAGGCGAGGATTGAAATAGAGCACGCGCCGTTTAGTTGTGGAAATCAAAGGGAGATGGATCGCGCGGCATCAAACTGACTATTAGGATTCAATTTTGTAATGGAATATTGAAATAATATTATATATCAATACACGATATTGAACTTGGAAATGTACCATTTTTTTGTTGTTGCATTGAAAAGAGCTGGAGAAGATCGTACAGCTTCCGTCGAATTCTTTGTTCGGTGCACGAAGGAAAAAGCATAAGGAAAGAATGCCGCCGCGAGGTTTTGCTTATGAGCTGCCGCTATCTTTCACTTTTGACCGCTGAAATGAAGCCAAATGCAAAATAGGGAAGTCGCGGTAGAGGGCGCAGAGAGTAAAGTGTATACGAAATAAAAAGCGAGAAGGCGGCGGCGGCAGAAGCTGCAGAAGACAATGGATATAAGAAAGAAAGAGAGAGAGAGCGCGTGCGTACAAAACGTGGCAGGAAATAAAAGGTCGTCTCGAGTCTAGACTCGAAAAAACTCTTTGGCAATTCAAGACTTTTTCTTATCTGCAATCACAGCCACGTTCGCGAAAAGGAGCTGCTGAGGCGATACCGATTTATTACTTTCCGGATTGTGGAATACGACTTGATTCTTCTGCATATATATACACACACATCGAGCTGCGAGGAGGTAAGTAAGTAAGGAAAAAAAGATAGAGCAGAGAGTGAGAGAGAGAGAGAGAGAGAGAGAGAGAGAGAGAGAGAGAGAGAGAGAGAAAAGAAGAAGGAGGAGTGTAGAGGGTGAGCGGAGATTTGATACAGTCAATAAATTATGGAAGTCCTATCTAAGGGATAGCGTCCTTCTTTCCCTCTCTCTCTCTTTCTCTCTGTCTTTCTCACTCGCTCGCTCTCTCTTTCTCTTTTCCGAGGCAGCAGCCGCCGCGCCGCACCGCGAGTAATTTATCGAAAGGCTTCCCATGCATATCGATGCTCGTACGCGTGTAATAAATATTTTAAGTCGTGCCGCGCCGCTGCAGACTCTCTGCTCTCCTTCGCATTCTTTCCTTTGTCTACTTTGTCTCTTTTTGCTGCTGCAGCTCTTTCAATTCTACTCTCATGGAAAATCGTAAATTATGGAAAACTTCATTAGTGGAGACTACTAGCTCGCTGATAAGATAATTGAAGAGGCAAGCGTTTATGTAGTACAGCAGCTTCAACCTAGTTCTTTTAATAGCAGCTTTATTTATTCAAGCTCTCACTCTGTACTTAAGTCAAACAAAATGTTAACTTCTAATCAGATGCAAAATAATGTATGCTTTTATTCTTTGTTTGCAGTCACACAACACAAGATGATGATCAGAATATATTGTATGCGTATATGCTGATTAAACTTTTTTAATGAAAGTGTATACACGGAATGTGTAATAAAATTAAAAAATAAACGAGGTTTCATATACATCGATCATCCATTTAATTTCTCATTATTTTTTATACGTTCTAAAATATTTATTTTATGAATACGTAGAGAGCACTTGAAGCAATTGAAAAGAATTTATCACTCGAGCATGTAAGAGTAGTAGAAAAACATTTTGAATAGAAAAAAGACTGGCATAAGGAGAATCCACACCCTCCGTGGCACGGATTTATGGCTGAAACTTTGCAGAGATACTCTTTGGCAAAAAAAAAATATGAGACACGAGCTGTCTCGGCGATAATGCCAATAGACTATAAAGGTCGACTTGTGGGTCATTCAAATACAATGCATGCGGATAATCATGATTGTCAGTTGTAAACCTTTATTGGAAGGTCAATATAGCGTTGTAGAAAATGTTATCAAAAAAGATATCAAAACTATAATAAGCTTTCGTTTGCATTTTAGAACGAGTTATTGGCACTTTTCGAATTTAAAAATTAAATCTAGCGTTAATATTTCAGTTGTGAAATGCGTGAAAAATTAACATAATTTTCGATCGCTCATATATGTTTGGTCGTGGCGCCTGATGGATTACATGCCTATCTTAAACTTATCGACAGGGCCCTTTCTATATTTCTGGTCTTGAGGATGCTAGGTTCTTCGGTTCAATGTCTTATGCACGATTTCGGATTCTATTGTGCTGGGCGCATTTGAATGGAAATCATCTGCAGCTGTTTAACTGTAATATTTATGATAGAGAAATGTTTAGGTTTTTATTACTTAATTGGGTAGTAATAAAAAAGATGTTCAGCTGCATTAACCTTTTTTTCGCAACTAAATTAGCGGCTCCCTTATTGTTACGACTCTTTAACTTTAAATACTTTTTAATTGGATGGAGAAAGGTCGTATAATATCGTTGCCTATAAAATAAAGTGCAGTCTATTACCAAGCTGCAGTTCATTAACATAGAACTTAGTTTTGAAATGAAAAGTGCGACGATACACACGATTTGTCTATAAGTTCTGTAAAAGTTGTTAATACAAATCTTTATGCAATTTTTCAGTTACAACAGAAGTAATTTTTAGTTACAAAAATGCATAGATCACACCTAATAAGTCCCTATAAATTCATTTTCAAACGGAGCACATAATAAATCCTTGAACCTGCAGCACTGCCCCTGAATTTGCGAAATAACAACTGCGCCGCTGCAGAGAAAACCAGGAAACTCACCGCGGTGTAGAGTCACATACAACACCTCCAGAGCCTGTATTATCAACCGATAACTTACCAGCAGCAGCTCATACCGCGACAGCCTGTACCGACGATAGATCCCGTGGCACCTCCCCCGGATCGCGTCACGAGTTCTGCAGCCTTGCAACGCGCACCGCCCAGAGATACGTATATGTACCTTAGTCTGCACATTAAGCCATATCCAATAGAGCGACGCCTCGCGCAACTTATACCATCGCATCTTGGCCATCGGTCAAGACACGCGCCGCTTTGTTACAGCTGTAGACCTCGAGCGCGCTTTTTCAAACGCAATAACGCACCGGTAGCCGAGGTTCGTTTCGACACCCCTCTAACGCGGTCCCCTCGTTAATATAACTCACCGTGCAGGTGAAGAAAAGGATGCCGCCGCGGTGCGTTTCAACATTGGACGCGCAAGTGCAGCGCCGTGTAACTTCATTATTTCATTTTGTGTCAGCTGTGAAAGAAATGCTAATTCATCGACCGTGTACAGTGCACAGCTCTATATATTTCCATAATGTCTTAAGAAGGCTGCGTGCATTTTTAAATATACAGAGAGAGAGAGAGAGAGAGAGAGAGAGAGAGAGAGACAAAGGGAAGGTAAATTGGTTGGAACTCGTCAGATTCGGTTCCATTATGTGGATAAACAAAAAGTGCGGCGGCGGGTTCCCGCGCGGACTCGCGGTATACATAAGTACACACGCATATATTTTTTACTTTAATTAAAACGCTTGACTACAGCCGTCTAACTAATACATACCTACATATATACACATAGCGATAACAATGGTAAGAAAGATAGGCAGTCGAGATTGGGAAAAAAGTGCCCCAGTAGAGTATACCGCAGCTATACGGAGAGAAAAAGGGGATGGAGGCGGTGGTTTCTAAAAATCACTTAAACAATCGATAGCGTTCGGTACTGCGGTGGATTACATATATCAACACACACACAAGATATAGTCAAAGAAAGAACGCACAATCCATTTCTTTTTAGCTCGGCTTCCACGAATTTCACGACGGCGGCCGGCGGTGGCGGAATCGGTTCCACACACACACACACACCGACCGCAGAAAGATTGCGAGCCCCGCCTTCACACATATTCTATACATAACGCGTATATACATGTATGTGTATACCACGTGCTCGCGGCTATGAGAGGGATTTTTTCGGCTGCATGCGCCACGAGAGCGCTGCGGTGGTGTACGGTGTATATAATGGATATCGCGGCTCTCGCTGCCATTGTGTTGCAGCGCGAATATTATTACAGGTCCTGGACCCTATACGTATATGACGGGCGGTGGACTATATATCTCGGGCGCGCGTCAGCTTATACCATTATACGACTCTGTTGGTCGGTCCTGTGTCCGCCTTCTACGAACCACTGCCACTATACGGGTGGATAATATGTAACTCGACGGCTCACGTTTCAGTGCTGTTGTGACGTGGCTGCCGTTTGGCGAGCCCGAGACTCCGAGACTCGGAGAAGTGCAGTTATATAGCTGCAGCGAGCGAGTGCAGTATTTCGAAAGTATATAATGGGTGGTAGCGTGGAACGCGTCGTCGTGCGAGATCGAGGATTATACGGGTTGTATACTGCTGCTGGAAGAGTTTCGGCTACTGTTGCTTTTTGGTTCAAGGTTGATCGTGCGATTGGGCCAATCAGGAAGTTAATAAATATGTCGGTTATTAGATGACGTATGTTTTTTATAAGGTTGAAAATTTACTTACTTTTTTTTTGTTTCGATACTGAATTTATTACTTTTTTTCGGTTAACCGTTCCAGCTATGGCCAAACGAGGACCTAAATTATCAAAATAAAGCTCACGCTTACGTTCACATAATGAGAGAGAGAGAGAGAGAGAGAGAGAGAGAGAGAGAGAGAAGCTCAAAAATAAGACGTCCCTTGCCACGTGCGCGTATCATTGCGGACTTGTGTCCTGGCAGTGTCGGTCCCTTATAGGACGCAAGAAGTGGAAGAAGCTGGATGGAAAAACAAAACATGCGACACAGCAGTAGCAACAGCAGAAGCGCCGGGTTCTGAAGCTTTTGCTCTACTGTCCCGATAAAGATGACTGATTGTTGCCGAAAATGAATTCAATATAGAAATTCGATTTTAATCTAGTTTTTTTCACCAATTTAGAAACTGAATTCTTATCAACTAGTATACGCAATGCAAAGTGAGAGCTTTGTGGAAAATGACGGTAGTGAGCATTCCGCTATGATATAGCTACAGTTAAAGCGTCCACGAATCGATACACGCGAACTTATTGCGGTATGGCCATTACATAACTCGCCATTGTCCGCGTTTCAAAATTGAAAAAAAGAAAATAAAGGATTGCGAGAAGTCGGATATCGAATTGCTGGTGCATTCCGATTTTGCGGTTTAAATATAATAGACTGAAAATGCGTTTTGACTCAGGGGCACGGAACATAAGCCCGAGACAGAGAATGAGCTCGACTCTGCGCATTAGCTCGATTTGATTATTTTGATTCATGAATGCAGAGTAGCTGCGCGTATATAGACATTTTTAAAACTGCCAGAGTGGCTGAGATTTACGGTTCATAAATTGCCTCGAATTTATTGCGCGCGCGCGCGCGTATACTCGAAAAAGTTTAAAGCAAATTTTTCAATTAACCCTCCGTAATTATCAACGGAAATATCTGTCAATATGCGAAGCGGTCGATCACCATACTTTCTTATCCGCGTTCCAAATATATAATTCATAGTTAAAACGCGAATCCCGCAACTGTCGATAATTATTAAAGGCTTATTAAAATTGCTGCGCTACTTTATTTTTTGGAAAATGTCTTGTTGCACCAGTGAAAAAGATTATTTGTGAATCCTTTAACGGAATTCGCGGCTAACTATCGATTGTATTTTACTCACGTTACGAGCGCGCGCGCCAATAGAATTTTTGCGCCTATATTTATCGTTCCTGTTGTGGTGCAGCAGCATAACATTCGACAGCAGCGAATTTTCCAACAGATTCAAACATGTCCAATCTGTATCGTATCAGCATAAATCTATAGATTATGTTGTATATTATTAATTCGTACAGATTTTCAACTGGATATGATATACGACACCCATGAGATAGTGTACCAGTATAAAACGGCATTATATTGTACACATACCAATATGATCTTATCATAAGTCATCGACTGTCACTGGCTCGTGTAAACTGCCTACAAGTGAATTACAGAATTACGCAATATAACTATGTATTACGATTATTTTAATTCATGTTATAATATAGATTCTTGCGGGAGCATTTATCGACAACTTGGTGTATAAAAGCATAAAGTAGATTCATTCGTGAGCAGGATCTGTCCACAGAATATAGGATTACTAACCTCAAAGGACGTTTGTGCACAGCTTAATATCGTTATTATTAAATGATGTTTTCGAAAATAACAAAAAAACATTGCCATTGATAAAAAAAGTTGGTTACAGCTGATTAAATAACACGAACGATATCATCTGTTCGGATTAAGTAGAACGAGACAAGTGCGGTAAACCATTAGACTATAGCAATGTAATTAATGAGTCTATTTAATTCTCTCGCACGTACATCGGGGTCACTTTTTCTTCAAATTTACAATTTCTTTTTTTCGTATTATAAAATGTGATTGTGCGGGTTGTGCAATCGGACGGTCTCAAGAGTTTACTTGGCCGCGAACATCCTTCCTTACACAAAAACTCACGAGCAGCCTTTCGCAATGGAGTTTATTTAATTGGAAAATAAATTTCTGCTATAACGATTCTATGAGCCGTTTTATTATTCGGTATATGGGAAATCTGACAATTACAATTTTTTGTACTAATTATAGTACAACACGAAATTTACGTAATGTCGCATTTTACGAGTATCTAAAAGCCATGAAAATATACGATAACAATTAATCTACGATAATAAAATGTAATAATGTTTTGTTTCTCGAAAGGAATCGTTAAGTCCTTACAGGAATTTCTATGCAGTCACAACAAGTGCTGCGGCCATTGTCATCGTAAAACATGATAAATGCCACGGAGATCCCATTTGACACGCCATATCGGAACGCTAACAAGTCATTTCTGTGTACAGAGGTAGGAAATCGCGTGTCCGCGAGCCCTTTTTTTTGTAGCCGCTTGTCGAATTCCAAGCTGAAGAGATCTGTGTAAATCACCGCAGTGTATCGAGGCACGCGCGTCTAATCAAGAAAAAGCTGTAGGGGAGAGGGGGATATCATTAAAAAATTACCTATATATATATATATACACTTATATATATATATATATATGAAACGGTGGCATAATAAGTCGTAAATCATCGGGCGACAATAAATTCCTGCCTCTCAAAGTCGAGGGTTGCACTTTTTGCACAGCGTCAGCAGCCGCAGTGGCGAAAAAATATCCCTCCCCCCCTCCCCTCCCCTCGTACCTCGTAAATCAAGCTCGCAGCTTCGAGAGAGCGAGAGAAGCGTGTACGAAAGAAAGAGCGAAATAGAAGCACCGCGAACCTGTTTCCCTTTGGCAGATGCGTACAGTATGCACACACACACACACGTGCGAAGGAATAGCAATAGCCGGACAGATAGACGCGTTTTCTTCCTTAACACATGCACACGTTCAATCGTCCTAGAGTTAGATAAATAGATACGAGTAGAGAGAGAAAGAGAAGAAGAAAGTTATGAGTACACTATATATATGTGTATACGGAGGCGCGTTCCGTCTACGGGCATTTTTTGCATCGTTTACCCACAATGATATTTGCTATGGCGGCGGCGGTCGGTTCACGCTCTACTAGTCATGTAGGGTACGAGAGACGCACACGCACCGCACCGGCATATATACGCGCCGAGTCACATGCTCTCGGTCTCCGCGCTGCATGTGATCATTGCTCGATTAAAGTCATTATGTAATAAAATAATAACGCGGCGCACCGTTACTATATGCACCTCTGTCTTTGTGTGTGCTTGTGCCTGTGCGTAATCGATTGGCCCTCGACGTTCTAGTCTGTGCGCTGTTTCAATGCTCCAACAGGTATTAAATGTGTAAAGAGAGAGAAAGAGAGAGAGAGAGAGAGTATGTGTGCACGTAGTTCTGTGTGTCGCAAATATATACGCGGGCAGAGTAGTTGTTTACATCGTTACTCTTAATAAATGTATAAGTAAAGCCACTGCAGCTACACCGCGCGCCACTCGGCTTTAATGCGGCTCAGCGTGCATATATTTAATATGCGCGCGAGGTTGGAATTTGCTGTTCGTTAAGGCGGGGATCGTTTGGATGCTGTGTTTGTCTATAGCAGGTCGGACGAGGACGATGCCAATATATTGAAGGTTTTAGTGCGCGGCGATACTTTCAATGGTACAAGAGAATGTTCGGCGACAGTCGTTTGAGTATTTAAAGTGGCCGCGCCGGTGAATATAAATATATATATTATTTTGCAGATTTTTTTTTAGAGCCTGGGAATAGCGTGGGAAACTGTCGCGCGAACCCGCTATTGTCTATTTTTTTTATTCTTCGTTTAGTTTTGATTTACAATATTATGGACTTTACGAGCTGTGTAGGAAAAAAAATGAGCGTAATAGGACCGATACATTTATTCTTTATATATTTACTCCGTTCACTCTTGACCAAACGAACTGTGAATGTTAAAACAGCTTTTCCATTCAAATCTTAGTTATTTTCCGTATTAGAAACTTGAAAATTAAAAATTAGCAATAATTATCGTATCACATATATTAAAATGAAATCGAAGAGGATTTGGCAAATTGATATCTGTATAATTGATTAATATAATATACGTCACAGATAAGATTTAAATGGCTTAATCGAATAGAGATGCGTGCCGAAGATATACACGCGCGAATCAAATATGACGTAATTCAGATGAAAATGTTGAGGTAAAAACGCTTCATGGCACTCGTACGAGTTAATCACTATCGTCTTATCGCGATAAGACTTTAATTTCACGAAAGTATCAACTAATTTATACACGAAGATATTCGGCTGGCGATAAGTAATTGCAATCTTCGCTGGGATATGAATTTATTTTTAGAAAATTTTCACTTATGCTTTAAAGCAAGCCCAAGTATATCTCTTTCGCCTATCTGTTTCACTTCCTCCTCCTCCACAATCAAATCAATGATAAAAAAAACACAAAGACCAATTTGAAATATTTCATGCAAATTGCACAGCATCGACAACAATTAATTAAAACTCTTTTATAATAGTCTGGCGTCGAAGCCTCGGGGATCCCAGCCAAACAATGGCAAGTGAAAAGGTCAAAGGTTTTCCACGCTATATAGCAGAAGTGAAAAGTGCATAATATGTACGCCTACGCCACACACTTACACACACTCGCACACACCTGATTTATCAACCTCCTATACGTCTACCATGCGTGGAGAGAGAGAAAGAGAGATAGGAATTCAGGATTTTCAGCAAACTCGAGCTGCAGTAGCAACGATCGTCGGAAACGATTGCCAGCAGGACTCACGCGCGGGGTGGACTCGAATGATTCGTGCGGCGAATGTGTGGCTCGCTCGTTTTCTTTCGATATGCCGCGGTGCGACTGCGGCGGTGCCGACGGCGGCCACGGCGGCGTGTGTGCAGAGTACATATATATGCGAAAGAATTGGCTCGTCCACATAGGGAATGCTATACGGGTGGGACTCGACGATAATGCGCTTACGACACCGTCGTGCAAGTGTCGGTTAAATTAGAAACCGAACGCCTGCACATTTGCTCCCGCTGCTGCTTTATACGTTGCTGTTGCCGTTTGCTGCTGCAGCCGAATATTAGAAAGGACTTGTCCTTAAGACTTTATGCCGGATAATCGTTAATCAAGTCAACCGGTGTGCCCCTGCGGCTTGTATATGTGCAGACCGGGCCTTGGATATATAGGGGCAGGAATATACATTTTTGTCGAATCATCGGAAAAAAGCGCGCGTGCGATCGTAAATTACTCGCCCTCTTATCGTTGCATTAGCATGGAAATAAACGTTACTTTGCTCTGCACTGTTATTTGTGCCTGTATATAACCATAAGTTGTGTATAGTTCTGATAAAACAAAAGAGTTTGAATGTAATGCCTGATATTACAGACCTGGAATACACTAATGGCGAACTGATGGCGATATATTTAGCTTTATGTGAAATTTCTTAAATTAAAATGGGACTATTCTGTATTAATGAAAATGTATATTTATATGATTTAATGTGTCTTTAAAAGCTGTTCGCATAAAATGAGATATCTGATCAATGACCAAATCAAACATACTGCTCTTAACTGATCGTAAACTGGATTCGTAAGAACGTGTTTTTTT
>UELV01141827.1:0-18992 GCA_900490015.1 Megastigmus stigmatizans | reverse complement strand
GAGAGAGAGAGAGAGAGAGAGAGCCCGAAAGCGTACCGCGAAACATTCTTCACTCGACACGCAGTCCCCCTCTTATTATTATTGCGCCCATTATGCAAATGCGCGGTTGTGCTGTTATACGTCTCCGTAGCTAGCGCGAGCGCGCATTTTTTCCTTTTTTTCTCTCTCTCTCTCTTTCTTTTTCTTCGGTTCAAAAATTATTATTACACGCCGGGTTAACGACTCGTGAAATGGGTGTGCACGCTGCTGAAATAAATGTTAGGAGAGCGTGTTAAAGTGAGAAATTTTGTGGGATTTGGTCCGATTTATAGGCTGCTGGGACGGTGGAGGACTTTTCTAGTTTGGAATGATTTTCGCCGAATACCATATATTTAAGATGTTTGCAAATTAAAAATTGCGCGGGTTCGATTGAGTTTTTGAATATATTTATTGCGATTTGATAATGTTCGAGGTTATAATAGTATATCGACTGTAATAATATTGTGTTCGACTGCTTATAGAGGAAAAATTTGATGATATACGAGAGAATGCGTAATGAATTCCTGTATCTTAAGCGATGAAAAGCGCTATGGGTGGCTATTGAACCTTCTTTAAAAATGTTTCGAATTTTAATTTATTTTGATTCGAAAATGGGTTGATGCTGTTCATATTTTTTCATTCATGAATGTGGGTTGTAATCCGGCATTTCTTTTGGTCCTGAGACAATCGTAATTTTTTTTATCGGAC
Source organism: Megastigmus stigmatizans (assembly GCA_900490015.1). Lineage (NCBI taxonomy): Eukaryota > Metazoa > Arthropoda > Insecta > Hymenoptera > Megastigmidae > Megastigmus > Megastigmus stigmatizans. The sequence goes on along the minus strand of UELV01141827.1, from coordinate 18,266 downwards.
GTTTTAGATACGATGAGGACTACTTCGTTACAATAACAACGAAATTTCGTGAATAACAGATAAAATTTTTATTGACCATTTTATAGCTTTTTTACAAATGTACCAGACCTATAAATATGAATTCTAACCAGTAAAAAAATTTTGAATTAATATTCATGGTTTATTATTAATGACACACGTGTATATTGGATGATCAGTTACGAGATATTGCATCCATTAAAACGAACTGTGGATGATAATATAACGCAGTAATAATACAATAAATAACACATCACACCTTAGAATTGCTGTCTATTGTTTATTTTAAAAACCATGCGAATGCTCTTTTAAACCGCAATAGACCGCTATGCCGAGACTGCATAACCATTTGTTACCAGGGGACTTATGTTCCAAAGTCTGCAACGAATGTTTATCGCCCAGCAATCCACATAATATATACACGAACAAAGGACTTAGGCACGTGCGCGCCTCATCAATGTAGCAAAGTTGAAAATTCTCGTCAAATATAATGACTTTACAATATTGCTCCTATATCCATTCTCAACAATATCTTACATTGTGTGTCATTTTTACAATTTTACTTCGCACTGAAAACTCAAGCATCGAAACAACAAATCGTCCCTGACCCAAATCGCACACCCTTAATAAAAAAAAATTCCTCCATTACTTCTCGATCAAGCCAATCCATTCATCAAAAAAAAAAAAATCCCCAGTACGCGCGCGCGCACAAATGCAATTTCAGTAGCCAAATCGATCGCTTTATTAATTTATCAAACGCTCGCACGTACGCACCGGAGGCCTCGCGCGTACTATCAAAAGAATATAAGTAGATCCACGCGCGCGAAGGGCGAACAATGAATGCGAGCGCCGTATATGTGCGCGTATATATACCTTCGGTAACGAGCAATTAAGAGAACACGGTAGCACTTATATATATATATGAATCGCAGCCAATTATTGAAGTCATGCGTGTATGTTAGAGAGCGGCCGCGTAGGACGAGCGCCTCGTTTCTCTAATCGCTCTTCTCGATCGAGAAACTGTAAGAGACAGAGAGACAGAGAGAGAAAGAGAGTAGAGAGAGAGAGAGCGTTCATGTTTCATTAAGGAGCCGCGGGATGTTCGTAAGACGGATCCCGCCAAGTGACAGATTGCATCGCGAGCGCGGAATTAATTTTTCTATAACGCACGATTTGAACGATTTAATTTGACGTTTGTTACCAGTCCGTTGATGTCGCTGCTCCATAAATCTGCTATTGACTTCGAGTAACGATATATTTTTCAATTCTTTTACAATTAAATTTATCTGAAACAGAACGAGAATTCTGTTATTAAAATTCATTCAATAATGTTTTATACTTACATTTCAACTTTGCAATCGACTGTAATAAAATTATCTATATAGCATGTATTTAAATAGACTGTATTGATATAAGGTACGTGTATATTTTACATTTATGAAATCGCAGACAAAATAAGACAAGAAAATCATATTTACAAGGCCACGAGAGCAAACGATTGGAAGACAAAAAGATAGATCGTTGTACATTAGCCGTTAGCTATGCGCAGATAATGATAATAATTTTTATCGCGCAGGAATAATCGATAGGGAAAAAGTCCATAATGAAATATAATTATGAATAAACAGTGATATTATTGAATGTAACAATTTATTAGTGAGCTTAAAGCCTACGCGTATAAAATACAGTGAAACGGAGCGCGATAAGAAAAGAAACGAACAATTAATGTGTAGCGTATTAATCAACTAATCCAATTGAACGATATATACAATTCATACGATTAATCAAATAATTAAAACGGCGTTACAGAAAAGCAACACATGCGCATGAATGAATTTTTGTAGCTGCACAATAAAGAGAATCCGAGGATTCGAAGCGAACGCAAATGTGTACACACATCGAATATATATCCGTTCTAAGCGCACATCTGCAGCACGCGGAAAATATTCGGCGAACGCGAGCAACTGCGCGGTGGCGGCGCACATATGTATACGCGGATCGAAAGAGAAGGGCTCTCCGATGCTGGACGTCATTGTATTTTAATTAGGCCGTTTATGCGCGCAGGCGCATTCATGCATGCGCATACACACAGGCGCGCTACGGCCTTTTAGCGGCAGAGCGTTTTTAGTGGGTTATGGCTTAATTTCGTTGGGAAATCGCTATTTCTATACTTAAATTTAACATCAAAGAAGTTCAAGTGAATGTACTTGCTACTGTCGGCTTTAGACTTGATCGCCAAAACGGTGCGCGCCGTTTCAGTATTAGATCTTTGCCGTTACGACACTATTATTTGAATATATATAGATGTGTGGTACTTTATTTACGGATTTCTCATTTGCACAATACAGTGATTTGTTTGCATTTGTTGGCGAATCGTTCGAACTATATTGAACATTTTTTAGCTTCAATTATATATCAAATTATAAGATGATTTAAAACTAGTGGCAACTAATTTAATTTTACACTACACGTGCTTGCTCACACTATATCTATTTTAGACTACGTAAACCGAAGTTAAAAATGACCTCGATATATTACAGTATCTAGGAATCGAAAGGTAAATTGTAAACTCAGCTTGTGTAGTGCACGATACAAATATATATCCGACCGAATAAATCGACGACTCAGATTCGCAGGATTCAAGGATGATACGAAATCGAGAGTCTCACTCGCGCCATCGCGTCCGTTCACTCTCGCCGCACACGTGCCTTCTCTCTCGAATGAAAATAGAACGGGAAAAAATCCTCCAGCTTAACGATATTTATGGTATAGGATACCCTCATAGTCGTAATGCACGTTCGAGAGTGTGTAAAAGCCAATGCGCTCGAAGGTGTATTATACCATTTACTGGAAGTGAGCAATTAAGCTTGAACCATTCGTCTTGCTTACTGCAAAGCTGATGACACGAGCGTAATATTCAGGCTCACCGCGAGAGTTTGTGTGTACACACGTGAAATCAATTATTTTCCCAAAGCGAACGAGTATAGGATTCTACGTTTTCGAGCTACTGTTAACTACCGTTTGGGAAAATGAATGATATGCTTTTAATGTACGATGCTATGCTACTAAATTTCGACTTCGCTCTACATTGCACTGAATCGGTAATTAAACAGCCTCGAAGGTTTTTCGAAACCCTCTCCGACCCAATTATGCAAACGCGCTGTTTACCCAATGATCGTAAAAGAAAGTGGGGTAGACGATCGTAAAACGACGAGTTATTCCATGCAAATTGGAAATTTGTATATTTGATTGAGAGCCATTTATTGGAGAATTTGAATTGATTCGCGTGAAAAAAACGCGTTTATACTGTAAATAAGCTGGATGCATAATCGATGCTGGGAAATCGATACAATGATATGTCGAGAGTTGCCAGCTGTCGTAAATGAAAAAAGAAGGAAAAAAAAACACGAGTAATTAAATGCTGGTGACAGAGATCGTCGTTATAAGCAGTTGTGCGCGTGTGGCGACACCGCGAAAAAGTAATTGAGAACGCCGAGTATCCATAAAACTTCCCATCCACTTTCTCATCGGTCACAATCCTTTTTACGAAGTGCATTAAGTGCGCGTGATTATGTGGATTTGTCGGGTACAAATATAAATATATATTGCGCAACTTGGTTGACTTGGTTATACTATATAGCGAATCGGTATGTCTGCACGTTCTGATTTTCTTCGTATATATAAACCGCCACGAGCGCGCATGTACAAAGTTTCGTTACAGAATTTTCCACACCTTGTACACACATACACACAGCAAGCAGAGACTTTTAATCATCCGTGCACGTATAGGCCGCGCGCGGAAAAAAATAATATTCATTGAAATCCAAGATTTTCCATATATCACCAGCTGCGGCGGCGGCGGCGGCGGCGGCCACGCGAGAGATAGCCGAGCGAATTTCTCAACCCTGGCGTACGTTACTCAAAAGCCTAGTATAACCAATAAGGATTTCAAAGGCCGAGGCATTCAGCGAGCACCGAACTCAAAATGATCGAGCACCATATCCGCTGATTCCCACATGATAAAAAGTAAGCCAAGCGGTGCGGTGTGTATGTGTCTCTCTTTTGCCATCCGCGCTCTCGATTGTGCCCTTGCATTATCATAAGAGATTGTCGAACATATAAAAGCGATAGATCGCGGTGCAGTCTAACCAAGCCAATTAACCCGAGTTCACTCTTGGTGAAGTCTTCCAAGCGAATGCGTGTGTCTTTGTGTGTCTGTATGTGCTGCCGTTGTATATACGTACCCTCTCACGCGCTTGTGCAGTTCACCCATAATAAACGTTGCACTCCTATTGATTCCATAATCGTAAAGACGGACGTCCTCGCTCGCTTTTATTCCGAAAGGAATATCCTTAAGTGTGCTTATGGGTTGAAAACGCTCATGCCGAGGTAAATAATGCGTCTGCCGAGTTATGTGTTGTAATTATGCGCGTGCAGTTCTGCGTTTGCACCAGCCTGTTATTTTGAGGATAACGCTTTAGTTAATGCGCTATTATTTATCGATTTTCTTTTTAATTTCGCTGTCTTAGGTTGTACGGAGATTTTTTATAATATTTTCTTTTCTTTACGGACTGGCTAATGTACGGGGAAAGTATATAGCATTGTTCGACGTTTTCGTTAATTCATAGCTGTAAAAGATGTTTGTGCAATGGTTTTTAATGATCTTCTCGGGCTTCCAATTTATGTCGATCAATAACGATTTTAGGAAAAATTGCATATATAGAGGCTCAACGAAATTTTCTTTAATAGCGAAGCGGATCGATATTACTCATTTTTATCGTTTTTCAATTGATTTACGAGCATTGGAGGCAAAAGCGTTTTGAGATTATTAAGACTAATGGTTATACATTGTTTTACGACCGGAACGTAGCTCGATAATTTTATTACAACTTGATAAGTAACGTTTTCATACGAGAATTTATCACGTGTGTCAAGCAGAAAGTATCATAGCAAATACATAAATAGAAATAAAAAAAACTGTACTTCAAAATGCGTGTATATATGTACAGCTGGAAAATAACCGCTGTAATAAATAATTTCAAGAATATATTTTTACAATGAAAACTATTACGAAAAAAAAACAATTTCATAACGGTGACCCGTGAGTGTGCCAGTTGCCTAGAGAACTAAATTAACATAAACTATTATTTTATCCATATACTAAATACCTAATGACAACGCAACGAGATAACATTCTAATTCGCTATATACGATCGATACAGCTATATATTCGTTAATAGTTATTGTGGGGAATATTTAATTTTACCCTCGGTACTTATGCATATCGCTATATACTGGAAGCGACGATTATAACGACGGTTCGAGAAAAAAAAATGCAGGAATTAAGAGATTAGAGCTCGTATATCTACATGTGGCTTTGCGCAACTGGATGCTCAAAAATGCGCGTTGAACTACGACAAAGACTAATTAGCTTATAATAAAAGTGTCAACTGAGGCGCGCACACGTGCATTCAACAGGTCGCTTATCTATACGGAATATAAGTGTCGATAGACGATCGATGGCTAATAATTGAATACAATTGATTGCACCTCCAGAAATGTCGCGCAATATCGTATATACTCCCACTCAAGCTCATACATCAATCAGTCCTGAAATGAGAGAGAGAGAGAGAAAAAGCGACTCCTTTTAAAATCAACACTCGCGCTACACACGTCGTATGTGCAGTATCGAAAAGCGCGCGCCTACCGAGTGACGTCCGTGCGAGTTTCGCGATCGTCGCGATACTCAACGAGCGTGAAATTTAATAAGAAAATAAATAAAAGGCGCACACGTCGAATGCGGCAGCGCTCAAAGCCTATATATATATTCGCGGCGTGTCGTACAGTGTCGACCTCCATCTCGGTACTTGGAGGCATCGACGTAGAAAAAATTTTTCTTATATACAACCAGTAGTGGAATATATACTCTGCTCTCTTTTCTCTCTGCATATACGCAAATATAATCGCGAGCACGAGGTACCCACACGCGTAATTACACACGTATAACCGAGCATAAGTGTTTTATGCACGCAGTTTGAATGGCAGGGGAATATCACATACTGGGAGGAGATATGAAATATATATTATATGTGTGAAATGGTGTCGCTTTTGCCTTCTTATTGAAATGCTGCGGTTGTCAAACATTGTCGATGATTTGAAATTCTCAGCTGTCGGAGATATTTATGTAATCTATAGCGTTTTAGTGCTATTTTTTTTCTGTTTTATGCCTTCAGTTTTACGGTGACTCTCGGCAGTCCATTTTCTTTTAAACAACGTTCTATTTATGTCTTTATTTTAACGAAATTTCATAATGTTGATATAATCGGATTGGAATGTTTATGTGATTGCGCTTGCGAATAGCGCACGCTTGTCTTTTTTTCTAACCTTTATATATTATTACAAAATATTATTCCTTAAGAAATTTATTAACGCTGTAAGAACATATTTTTTATCCACAACAACAAGCGTGTTATAATGTGCCATAAAAAAAGTTTTTGCAGTAATAAGTTGGATGATAAAAATCATAAAAAACATTGATTCTGTTCAATAAAGCCGTTTTTTCTAGGTTAGTTAGGATTATAAATAAAAAGGTTTTTGAAATGAACGATTCAATTAAGGCACTATGTTGAAGATAGAAACAGCTTTTATAATAATTAAACGTAATTACGCGTTTGAGAAAAAAAAAGAAACATTTCTTTGAGCTCAGTTTCTATTGAAAATCCCTTCAACAAATCAAATAAATAATTTTCTCAACTATAACCGTTCTCCATTCACACGAGAATATCTGCACCGCGATGATTATACACACGTCAGCCAGAAAAAAAAGCGTAATAAATTTTTTTCAATCGCACGTGCTAGAAAAAAAAAAGATAAAAACAACAAGAAGAAAGACACGTGCGCGCGAAAAGCAATGCTTCACACACCAGTAGTCGTACAAAGTATATATATATACACACACCTCATATAAAGGCGGCGTTTTGATCTCTCGGAGAGAGACTACGTAAGCGTTATATACACTCGGCGCATATCCTGGTATAGATCTTCGCACTCGACAGTCCGCGGACCGAGTCAGCTGATAAAGGAGAGCAGTGCAAATCGTGGAGAGTGTATATATATATATATAAGCTCACCTACGCCACGCGTATAAATGTGTGTACAAACCGAGGCGATATATCTCGTTAGGCCAATATACTTCTCCCTTCGCGATCGATCGAAGATCGATGTATGAGCTGCTACTTTTGGTATCGTGTGTGTGCATATGCCGTATGTACGGGATATTCCGTACTGTACTGCAATTAGATTGAAAAATGTGAGGAAAGAGTTGCACTGAATGTGTTGATTATAAAATTGTGATAATGAGAGTTATTATATTTTGACGGACATAAAACTCATTGATTCTTTTGAATCTTGATTTCAGTCGGTCGCTTTTGTGTTGAGACACCAACTATAATCCGTTTAATATTATCCTCTTAAACGACTGACCGAAATAGAACGCTCAGTCTCAGTGAAATTTCAGTGATTTTCAATTAATAGGGTATATAGGAATTCACATTTTACTATTGTTGTTTACCAACATCCCTTGCCACGGAATGCTCCACATACACACACACGCACACAGACAATCTGGTCCGCGGTCTCCTTCTGCAAAGGTACACTCGGTGCATTCCCGGCGTTTGTTGTGGCGAGATCGATCATATTACCCTTCACCCATTAATCCTCCATTATCCGAGTTGTCTCGAGGTGTACAAACGCACACGTACATACATATACCACGTATGTGATGCAGTATATATCTATATATATATATGCATGGTATACAAAAAAGGGAAGGGAGAGACGCGACGTCGCGCGCGTTTCCGCAATGGGGTTCTCTCTGCTGCGTGCGTCTCGGATTGACTTTTCGACAAGCGTTACGCGAACCCTGGCGAAAGTTTCGGAAAAGAATGGCTTTTGCATAATATTTCGAATAATGTGCATATGATGCTGGGTATGTGTTTTTCATTATTTATGTACCCAGTTGAGGATCACTTTCTCTCTTTCTTTCTCTCTCCTTGTTGCAGATGATGTATAAGCTAACAATTCTGAATCGAAGGTACGGACTGGTTTTTTGTCTGCGCCACAGAGTTCGATTTCCGCAAGCGAAACTGCGGCTTTTCCAACTAATGTTCAGATTTATGAGGTTATTTAATATTTATATATGCAATATTTCTTATGAATGGGTAAAATCAACAGTAACATTGAACAAGTAAATCAGTGTCTAATTTTAACAAATATTCAGAATCGAAGCCAAAACAATGATGAGCTTCCTTATCAAGCAATAGAAAATAGCTATACCAACAACAACTTTATTATCAAATAAATCTCACACGAAATAGCGTAAAGTCTATCCGTAACGAGAAAGAAATGTTCTCTTCTATCCCAGAAGACAGAAAATACTTTAGAAAGTGCGAACGAGGAAGCTGCGAGGTTTTCCAATTTCTCTCTCCACAGACATCGCGAAAAATATAAAAGAGACGATACAATGTATAGAAGAGCATTACGAGGAAGCCATCCTCTAAAACAAAACAAAAAAAGAACTGTACACTTGCTATTGGATCGGCAATGCTTCGCGGCGTAATAGCGCACTTTCGCATCGCGTTCCCTCGCACAAAAGCGCGGCGCGGTACTGTAAAAATTTACGATGCGCGCGCGGGGATGCATCGCGCCAGGCTAAAATGTTTCTTCGAAAAATTTATTCCCTGACTCCTCGACGTTCATTGTGCGCATAAACGATGCTTCTTTACGTAATTTGTAGCTCGTGGGTATGCAGAAAACGTGTGATCTAACAGAATCGTGGCTTGTATACGGCGCAAAACCGGACATTGCGGTTTCTTCATTCTGGTATAGGAAAATTAATTGCGAGACAGCGGGAGACTTTATTGGAGAATATTGCGCAACATTTTTATCTAATCGTGTGGGGAAAAATCTGTAATTGCCAGATATAATATTGTAAAAATATATGTATTGAATCATCGCAAGAAAGTAACATTCCAGGTACATCAGCTATTTTCCGTAGAAATAATTTAATTTGCAGATCGAAGCATTTCAATCTCATCTGGACACGACTAATTCCATAATAGCTTTCATTAGTCGCCGATCTTCCTCGACCCATCAACTAGTTTCCCCAGCAAAATCCGTTCCGCTCAAATTAATCGAATCAACCTAGAAAAATTTCAATTAATTCCATCCACGCACTGTAACTTCCATCACCTATTCAGACCAACTTCGCAACTGTAACGAATTTGACTAATAGCTAAAAATCACTTAACTGCATCACCGGTACACTGTGCTCACCTTCTCTCTCTTTCTCTCTCCGATCGTCTAGACTCTGGCACTGCACCCGATGAATAATTCGCTCCTATAAAAGTGCAGCAGACGGCGAGGTCACGAGGCCTGACTGTAGCAGTGAAAATTCCAATTACTCCACTGTGGCGTGCACGAGAAAAGTTACTCCGGCAGGGTATATACACACTCTGGTGGATTCATCCTTTCACGGCGCGCAGCAACAGCAACAGTTCTCTGTGTGTACGTGTGTATAGGCACTTTGTCGTGAGGCTCGGCGGCTCTGTAATATACGGGGAAAATGGCAGTAGTGCACCGCACGACGTCTGAAAAGCGAAATCTTCGTGACTTGCATGATGCTGCACGGCGGCTTACTTTTTTCTCTCGATTCCTGCTCTGCTTTGTAGTAGGAGGAGGATCGTGGAAGAGCGAGAGGAGCACGGGATCGGGATCGAGTGTGGCAAGCCTCGGTGAAAAAGGAATAATGAATTTATAGGCTGCAGCTTTCTTTTTTTTTTGTTTTCGTCTAGTGGGGTCTTCCCCCGAGTCTAGTTTGTTGAATTAAAAAATTCATGAATTCATTAATTCCGATGTAGTGACTTCATGAGATTCGTTTTTGGTAACGTCATAATGTGTGAACGATGCTTCGATGATGCTTAACATTTTAATGAGTTAGAACAAAACTTTCAATCTTTTCGAAAGTCTTGTTGCTTGATTGTTATGCTATAGTAACTAAAAAAATCGTATTTCTATTTAGTATCATTATATTTCTAAAATTAGTTTCTAAATTATAAAAATATAGTCCTATTATTTTAAGAACCATGAAATTTTATCATAATGTGTAATGTTATGTTATCTACTCAGTATTGTTTACAAGAAAATTTTATCTATTTCCAGTTCTAGTTATCAGTTTACATAAATGGCTATCCAAGTTTTACCTTTTTCGCGCGATCGCAAAATTTATCCTCAACCAGTCTCGGAAAGACCAGTCTAATGAAACAGAACTAGCTGCGAAGTACGCGCGAGCATTGCCAAACGCGCGAAACGGCAAAAAAGACATTAAAGCGTAAGTACAGCAGCTCACAAACGAGATTCGGTGTAAAACAGCAGTAGTCACAATGAAATTATTAAGTAGATCCGCTGCACGAGATTTTCGTGGCCTCTCTCATTTATACCAGAGCACACTTTTCGCTGCTCGTGATTTCGCCAAGGGATTCGGTATAATTGGCACGCTGAGCTGCAGTAATCGCAATTAGATTCGTGACGTGTCTCTCTCTTTCTCTTCGGTGAGCCTGGAGGTTAGCTCTGTATAAACTCGAGAGGCGCGTTGTGTGTTTGCGATGCCGCGAAGATACTTTGCGTAATTTCGGCCTCGGAGCCGCTGCCGCATTTATCTCCGCATCTCTCGTACATAGCCGAAGCCGCTCGTTTGCAGCCTCACACTCACCTAGAGGAGCGACACACCTTTTGCTATCGCGATCGTGTACATTGTTGGCTGCTTCCAGGGGGCATCAAAGACGAGTGAAAGAGGGAGCGAAAGGCTGATGCGGCAATTTTTCGCTTCTCTCGCTACTGATGCGATGTGCCCTTTCGTCGAGAATGGAATGAGTTGTTTGCTTTTGCTTGTCTGACTTTAATGCAAGTATTGTTTTTTTTTTTGTTCGAGTTCAGGGAGGAGTGGAAGGCGTGGTGGAGACGTATAACTATTTTAAAGAAGCGAAAGTAAACGTATACACTTTCTTTGTTAAGTCGAAATTGTATTTGGAGTAAAGTTTCAAGTGCGAAATCATTAAATGAAATGTAATCACCATAGTAATGCTCCAAGATAAGATATGTGTCACTTAATAATTTATCAATTAATAATTATACTCTACAATGTTTAAAATAATCATACGCGGTAATTATTGAATTTACTCGAACTAATGATAGTACATCCGCTTCGAAAGTTTATTTAATAATAACGCTATTGATGGTTAGCATTAGGGTATTGTTAACGGTAGGAAAATCTTCTAACTCTCGATCTCCATTAATTCGTTTTGAATAATGCGAATCATTACATACTACTAAACTTAAGAATGTGCGAAATAAATAAGAATAGTACGAAACTTGCATTCTTAATTTGCTTCGTTTTTCTATTGAATTTCAATGTTAGAGTCACGTGTGGTATTTCGTTGTATAACGGACCTATCGGTGGAGGTAAATCGATTTCGGAGTGCATCAACGGTACCAGGAAAGCATATTCTGATTTAGACATTACAACGGTAAGTCTGTTCTTTTACTAATACAGAAATACTATATTATTTTTTAGTTCACATTTCATTTAAGAATTTTATCTACAATTTGGAATTTTAATTTGGAATTTTATATATAATGTAGAAAGTACATAACCTAATGAAAGTGTAATGATATAATTGTTTTAGTCTGAATTTATCATAAGAGAATCTTACCAAGCAGAGAATCATGTAGTCTTGACTGAAGATGGACATTTGTTAACTGTACATAGAATACCAGGTCCTGTAGGATCTACTCCAGTACTTATGCAACATGGATTAGGGGGAAGTTCTCTCGACTTTGTTGTTACTGGCAAAGACAAGGCACTTGGTAATGCATTTTCTATATTCACAACAGATCTGGCTAAAAACACTTTTTTTTTAAAGATGATATCTATTTAATTTTGTATTGTATACCAAAATTAATTTTATGTAAAAAAATTAAATAATTGGCTTTTTCCAGCATTTCAATTAGCTGATCAAGGATATGATGTTTGGATGGGAAACGTACGAGGCGCTACCTATTCGAGTTGTCACGTAAAATATAATTTATCTGAATTTAAGTTTTGGAATTTCAGGTACTATTTTGTTACAGTATAAGTAGAGTAATTGATGTTAGAAAAATATAATTGCTTACAATAATGCAAATTTAAAATTGCATTTTTTTAAATTTTTTGTTTTTATAGAAAATCACTTTTCAGTTTAAATGTACTATAATATTTTCAGTTTGCAGGAGATCGGAACATATGATTTACCAGCTATCATAACCTATGTAACAAACATAAATAACAATGATCTCATTTATATTGGTCACTCCATGGGAACTACTGTATCGTATATTATGGCTTCTGAGAGACCAGACATTGCGTCTAAAGTCAAAGGAATGTTTGGAATGGCTCCGATAGTCTTTCTTAACCATACCAGAAGTCCCCTTAATTTATTTGTCCGTTATGCTTATCCATTTCACGTAAAAATATTTTTATTAATAATATAATATAAATTCATATGCATTTTATTTTGTTTTGTGCATAGATATTGCAATAGATCGATATCAACAATATAATTGTATTGATTTATTTTATAGATTGCGACGCGTTATTTGACAGCAGGTATAGTTTTTGAAAAAACAGCATTACACAAAGCCATAGTTAAATACGGTTGCGATATGTTTCGGATACAACGAAAGTTTTGTTTGTCTGTTATATCTATATTTCTTGGTTTGGACTTTGCTGAGTGGGACTTTGTAAGTGCGCAGATCGCAATCAGATGAATAAAATTGAACATATAGTTTATTATTACATATTGAATAATTTATATATGGTTTTAAGAATCTAGTACCGCTAATTTTGAATAATTTTCCATCGGGGGTATCAAGCAAAACCATACTTCACTATGCTCAGATAATACGTTCAAAAAAGTTTCAAAATTTTAATTATGGAAGAAGAGGAAACTTGAAAATGTATCACCAATCTAAGCCGCCAGAATACGCTTTATCAAAGATTCGAGTGCCTATTGGTCTGTTTTGGTCAGATAATGATTTTCTTGTGAACGAAAAGGTGATTATCAAAATAATTTTATATTTCGAATATTTTATAAGCTAAAATTCTAATTTTTTTTTGATTATGCAGAATATTAATCATCTATACAATTCTTTAACTAAGAAAATTATCAACTATGAAGTAAGGGATCCAAAATTTAGTCATCTAGACTATATCTATGGGGTCAATGCTAATAAACTTGTGTATCCACAACTGATATCTGCCATAAATAGTATTAATAATAAATCTACTATTCAAAATAATATGTAAATAGTCCTTAAAAACATTTGTAATTGTAATAATTTTCTAAAAATAAAGTATTTTATAAATTATTATATTCTTGATACTGTACGGTGGCTTACTTTTTTCTCTCGATTACTGCTTTGCTTTGTAGTTGGAGGAGAATCGTGGAAGAGTGGGAGAAGCACGGGATCAAGTGTGGCAAGCATCGGTGAAAAGGAATAATGAATTTATAGGTTGGATCATTCTTTTTTATTTTCGTCTAGTAGGGTCTTCCTTTGAGTCTAGTTTGTTGAATAAAAGATTCATGAATTTATTAATCCCGTTGTAGTGACTTCATGAGATTATCTTTTGGTAACGTCATTATGTGTGAACAATGCTTCGATGATGCTTAAAATTTTAACGAGTTTAAAACAATCCTTTCAATCTTCTTGAAAGTTTTTGTGTGATCTTATGTTAAATAAAAAAAATAAAATTTCTATTTAGTAACATTAACTCTAAAATTACTTTCTAAATTATAAAAATATAGTCATACCTATTACAATTTTATAACCATGACTTTTTATGTATAATGTCGTGTTATCTATTCAGTATTGTTTTCACAAAATTTATCGAGGACGCGAAAGGGTCATGTGGCAATTTTTCGTTTCTCTCGCTACTGATGCGACGTGCACTTTCGTCGAGAATAAAATGAGTTATTTGCATTTGCTTATCTGACTTTAATGTAAGCATTGATTTTTTTTTGTCCAGTTTAGGAAGGAGTGGAAGGTGTAGTGGAGATGTATAACTATTTTAAAGAAGTGAAAGTTAACGTCTCTTTTTTTTTGTTTAGTCGAAATTACGGTTCAAGTCAAGTTTCAAGTACGAAAGCATTAAATGAAATGTAATCACCATAGTAATGCTCCAAGATAAGATATGTGTCACTTAATAATTTATCAATTAATAATTATACTCTACAATGTTTAAAATAATCATACGCGGTAATTATTGAATTTACTCGAACTAATGATAGTACATCCGATCTGAAAGTTTATTTGATAATAACGCAATTGATGGTTAGCATTAGGGTATTGTTAGCGGTAGAAAAATCTTCTAACTTTCGATCTCCATTAATTCGTTTTGAATAATGCGAATCATTACATACTACTAAACTTAATAATGTGCGAAATAAATAAGAATGGTACGAAACTTGTATTCTTAATTTGCTTCATTTTTCTATTGAATTTCAATGTTAGAGTCACGTGTGGTATTGCGTTGTATAACGGACCTATCGGTGGAGGTAAATCGATTTCGAAGTGCATCAACGGTACCAGGAAAGCATATTCTGATTTAGACATTACAACGGTAAGTTTGTTCTTTTATTACTAATAAATTATTAGTATTTTAATTTTAAATATCGCATTGCCTTTAAAAATTTTATGTATGATTTGGAATTTTAATTTGGAATTTTATGTCTAATGTGAAATAATAAGAACATAACATAATGAAACTGTAATGATATTATTTTAGTCTGAATTTATCATGAGAGAATCTTACCAAGCCGAAAATCATGTAGTCGTGACTGAAGATGGACATTTGTTAACTGTACATAGAATTCCAGGACCTGTAGGATCTACTCCAGTTCTTATGCAACATGGATTAGGGGGAAGTTCTTTCGACTATGTTATTCTTGGCAAAGACAAGGCACTACGTAATATATTTTCTATAGTCAAAACAGAGCTGGTTTAGAGCATTTTTTTTAAAAGCTATATTAGCTATTTAATATTGTATCATACGCCAAATTTCATGAAAAAAATTGAAATAAATGGCTTTCTCCAGCATTTCAATTAGCTGATCAAGGATACGATGTTTGGCTGGGAAATGTACGAGGCTCTACCTATTCGAGGTGTCACATAAAATATACTTCATCTGAATTTAAGTTTTGGAATTTCAGGTATTATTAATGCGAATTTTGTTAGAGTATAAGTAGAGTAAATAATATTACAACAATGTAATTGCACACAATAATACAAATTTAAAAGTTTTTATTTTTATAGCAAATCACCTTTCAGTTTAAATGTACTATAATATTTTCAGTTTGCAGGAGATCGGAACATATGATTTACCAGCTATCATAACCTATATAACAAACATAAATAACAATGATCTCATTTATATTGGTCACTCCATGGGAACTACTGTATCGTATATTATGGCTTCTGAGAGACCAGATATTGCGTCGAAAATCAAAGGAATCTTTGGAATGGCTCCGATAGCCCTTCTTCACCATACCAGAACTCCCTTAAATTTAGGGATTCGTTTTTCTTATCCATTTCACGTAAAAATATTTTTATTAATAATATATATTTACATATGCAAATATGTCAAAATGAAATTTCACTAAACTGTTATTTTATTTTGTGTATTAGTGTAGACATAGCAATAGATTGATATCAACAATACAATTGTATTGATTTATTTTATAGATTACGTCGCGCTATTTGTCAGCAGGTATGGTTTTTCCATTAGATACATTACAGAAAACCGTAGTTAAATGCGGTTGCGATATGTTTCGGATACAACGGAAGTTTTGTTTCTTTGTCATAAATATATTTCTTGGTATTGACCCTGCTCAGTGGGATCTTGTAAGTATGCAAATCACAATCATATAAATAAAATTGTACATATAGTTTATTCTGACATATTGAATAATTGATATATGGTTTTAAGAATCATGTACCCCTAGTTTTAAGTCATTTTCCAACGGGGATATCAAGCAAAGTTATACTTCATTATTGTCAAATAATAATTGCAAAAAAGTTTCAACATTTTAATTATGGAAGAAGAGGAAACTTGAAAATGTATCACCAATCTAAGCCGCCAGAATACGCTTTATCAAAGATTCGAGTACCTATTGGTCTGTTTTGGTCAGATAATGATTTTCTTGTGAACGAAAAGGTGATTATCAAAATTATTTAATATTTCAAATATTTTGTGAACTACAATTCTAATTTTGTTTCATTATACAGAATGTTAATCATCTTTACAATTCTGTAAGTAAGAGGATTATCAATTATGAAGTAAAGGATCCAAAATTTAATCATCTAGACTTTGTCATTGGGGTCGATGCTAATAAGCTTGTGTATCCACAACTGATATCTGCCATGAATAGTATTAATAATATTTCTACTGTTCAAAATTACATGTAAATAGTGCTTGCAAACATTTGTAATTGTAATAATTTTCTAAAAATATGAAGAGGGTATTTTTTGAAGGTATAAAAACTTTTCTCTGCTTTGCCACTAATAAGAATTTATGATGTATGGCAATATTAAGGAGGATCTTTCGTGACTTTGGTAGTTGAAGTAATACAAAATATTTTTTAATAAGTGAACTTTTTAGTATAAAACGTATTTTATAAATAATTGGAGTGATTGTATATTTAAGAAAATACAGAAAATTAATGAATTTAACTCACGTATCGTTAGCCAAAGGATCTAGGTTAGCTGGGCATGCTGTAATTCTATGACCAGCCAGCTTATGACGACTGTACAAAACATTTTTTTCAATTGGATAAAATTCTCAAAATTAAATATTTGAACATTTTGTACAAGCTTTTTTACCTAAAATTAGAAGTACATAGATTTGTTTCATTTTCTGAATAAATTAACATAACCTTATAAAAGAGTTCACAAAATTGTGATTTTAAAAATTCAATATTTTACTGTTATTAACGACAATGTATACTGATTTGTTTTTGTTATCAATTGAATACTTTAAGAGTATAATACTTCAATTATGATTAAAATATGGTTTTTTATTTTATGAAAAATCCCCATCCTCATCTGAATCAAACAATTTTTTAACAAAATAGTGCATCACGTAAAGAAAAAAACATATAGTACAGAAGTATTTCAAAATACCGTTACCACTTCGAAAGCATGTATATAAGTCAGACTGAGTCATAGGCAATGGCAATAGCAGGCCACAGGAAAGGTAAATGCAGCAAATAGGTTGAATGCCTCTTTATCTCAGTTACATAAGCTGATCATATGTCTCGTCGACGATCGCTTGGGATCAATCGCGAGTTTCCTAATGATCCACGAGGCTGCTTCCATCGTAACGATTTTGGAGTCGGCCACCACAGTCGATCTCGATCGATAAAACCGATCGCACGATCTGCCGTCGTAGCAGCAGCATCCAGGACAATGAAAATGTACCAGTCGCGACCAGTGACAAAAAAGGCCGCTTTCAAAATAGAGCTCTCTTCGAGTTGGATGTGGTATTGTAGACCTCATACGCATATACACAATACACACGTGTGTGTACATACGCAGCGTTTGTAAGGCTTGTGAAACAATTCGCGCACAGTTGTCGTTTCATCGACAGGCCAAGGACGCGAATTCGTTGTGGGTTATTACAGTCAATTTGTGAGATAAAGGAGCGTTTAAATTGGTGCAGCGTTTTATTTACTTTTTGTATGACGTGCGTTAATTGCATGGTTTTGATAAGAAAACTGAAATATATACATAAATTTTACGATAATATAATTTGCTGGACATAATGCGATCGCACGGAGTTAAGTTTTATATCGGAAACTGAATAAAAATGTGCAAATGTTTCGCAAGTTCTTTGTAAAAATGAAATGTCGTATAGTACCTCGATGCAATAAATTGAATAACTTGAATAAATTTTTATTAAGCAGGCATTGTTGTAGAAGTTTTCTCGAATGAAATTGATATAGGATGTCTCTTGTTAGGCGTGCACGAACATTTTTTTGACATACTTTTTAGCAAAGCAGCATAGAGTTACAATGTTGAGTAAGAGAAAGAATTTGATTGGAAGATAAGACTTTCAGTAGCGACAATAAATCGTTCCGATTCATTTCACATATACTAAT
>UELV01141826.1:0-11780 GCA_900490015.1 Megastigmus stigmatizans | reverse complement strand
GAGAGAGAGAGAGAGAGAGAGAGAGAGAGAGAGAGAGAGAGAGAGAGAGAGAGAGAGAGAGAGAGAGAGCTGGGAGATTGGCCGCCGCCACCGCCGTGTGTTTTCTCAGTCGCGCGGGCTTCCCGTGAGCACGTCAGACTACGTCACGAACTCAACTACCGGCGCGGCGCAAGCCACCAAGCGCGCGGTCCTTTACCTGCACGCACCGCCTCTCTTTCTCTCTCTCTCTCTACTCTCCGCGCTTGGTTAGTTCTCTTTTCTCTCTTAGCTCTCTGTGTGAGTCTGTGTGAGTCTGTGTGTGTATGTGCTCGCTTTTGCCGCTGGATGCGTGGCATTGTTTATGGTCATGCGCCGTTACGTCGGTACAGAAAAGGAGCGGGAGAGAGAAGCTGCAAATCTAATCTCTTCATCTGTGCGCACGCGAGCGAGAGAATGGAGAGAGCCGCGAGGGGTAAAAGGCGTCTGGAACGCTGCAGCAGCAGAAGAGGCAGTAGCGGCGCGCTTCTACTGAGGCCAACACTGCTGTAATACCTACAGGAGAGCGAGCAAGCGAGCGAGAGAGAGAGAGAGAGAGAGAGAGCGCGCGAGGCAGGGAGATAAAGCGGTACACGCACTTGCACGCCGAGATCAAGGGATCCCAAAGCGAGAGGCGCACTTTCGGAGCATATGCTGGCGCGCTGCACTACTGCTCCTAGATATACTTCGTAATATGCAATTACCTTGTCAGTAACTAGACTATATCACCGATTCGTTTTCAATAAAATCATATTACAACATTAGTAAAAACTACTTTGTGATTATTTTCGTTTGGCTATATTCCATTTTCGTAGAATAATATAATTGGGTTGTAATATATAGCTGCCCATATGTGCATCCAGCTGACACTATTATAATTTTGAATTGCATTTTCTAATGAAAACCAATCGCAACTGATAGCGCAGGCCGAACCACCGCAATTCTTATTAGTCGGAGTCTGGTTCGCGCTATTCGCGGAAAAGGCCGCATGAATGCAGCGAGCTTTATGGAGCGCAAGACACAGAGAGAAATCCAAATGCGAGAGAGACGAGGCACAGTATGGAGTTTCGTAGGAACCACGGGAAAAGCCACGGGAAGCACATAGCGCGGAAACGCAGCTCGAGCGTTAGAATCCCTTTGCTGCACGTACACGTGAAATAGGACTATAGGCAAGCTGAAAGAGACCGCGTTTTGTACCACATCGGGAATTCACCACGAGCTCCGTATATATATCCCCCGTTGTTATGCCCTTTTTTCCGACGCCTATAT
The DNA here is from genome assembly GCA_900490015.1 of Megastigmus stigmatizans. Taxonomy (NCBI): domain Eukaryota; kingdom Metazoa; phylum Arthropoda; class Insecta; order Hymenoptera; family Megastigmidae; genus Megastigmus; species Megastigmus stigmatizans. The sequence goes on along the minus strand of UELV01141826.1, from coordinate 10,496 downwards.
ACACGCGCCTAATTCTTTTGTCAGAACCGCCCACGCTAGCGATGCCATAATTTCAGCGCAAAGTTTGCCCTCGTTCCTTTTGTATTATGAACGCAAGCTCCGAGGAACTTGGATTTTTATATTTACTATCTAAATTCTCAATGAAGGTTAGGCTTCGCGAGCTTTCAACTTCTGCACAATGACCGCAACAATACGTTAGTCCGCAGAGTGGAATGCATTGTATACACCGACAGTTTATTTAAGTCTGTTATTTTATGGATGTTCACTCTCCCATAGTTTTTTGAGAGTCGTTCTATTCAGCTTGAAAAAACAGAGGAATTTGATAAACGAACTGCGTTGCAATGTTTGGTGCGTCGATATAAAATGAACTGCGGTGTATCTAGAAATGCTATAAACTTCAGTGGTTAATTTTGACACAAACAAATAATAGGTTTGATTAATTTATATTAACTATACTCAATTAACTATACGTTTCAACAACTTATGGCTCAATAATATAATTGACTACATTCGAATCTTTAGACAGAAAATATAATTTGCGGAAGCGACGCGCAGTAGAAGAAGCTCAAAATCTATCAACTGATCGAATCCTATCCCAAAAAATTTCACTCAATATAGTAACGAAAAACAGGACATTCATGCGCCGCTGCACACGACTTGAATCCTTCCTTATTCATTTCTCTTTCCCTCCGCGGCGCACCGAGAAGTGAAAATCCGTAGTAACATTTCCATACAATCAAAGCGTTGCCTGTCGCGCAGACAAAAGTGAAAAGCGCGCACCTGGCAAGGATAACACGCTCACAATGGAGTTTCAATTTTGCGGTTCCTCTCGACTGTATATTCTTTTCACATAGAAGAGTGCCGGTTATACGTTTCCTAGGGATCAAATATACGAGCGATTGTCTGGAACTTTTACCTTCAAACTTGAGAAAATCTTTGTGTTCTTCGATCATTTGTTCTTTGACTGTCTTTAAATCAAGTTTATGAGAAGCGATTCAAAATTAAAATTAACTTTCATCGCACGATGCATTTCTCGTTTCCATAGGTGAAAGCATTTCAAAGTTAAATGACGAATGTATGTGTGCAGATCCAATTACTTTTTCCATTTGAATAAGAAACAAAACATTATTATCTAGGTAAAACGGTTTGAATGTTTCTCCAAGCGGAAACACTCAGATATTCTCTTTATAGTTATCTGCAGGATTGAACAGAGAATAAATTCATTTTCCTGGGTCGAAGACATTTTGTACGTCAAGTAATGCATTATTTCAAAAATGTATAAAAACTTTCAATCTTTGTACATTGCATTGTACCCCCTTCCAGGTGCATTTATTGTTCACCAGTGAAAACAAAAAAAAATCACCATTCCACATTGTTCAAGCAAACTAGTTCCTAGATTTTTCAACAATGGATCCAGAACAATAACATACCTTAAAACGCCAGCTATGTACATAGTTTTTCAAATGGTAAAAATTCAGTATATATATATATAAGCAATATTAATATTTAGAATTTCTAGAAATTTCGTATAAAAAAAATACCAGCGGCTGGAAGCGCCATAGCGGTGATTCGATAAAGAATCCAGTTGGCGACTTCTGCCGGCTGCTGCACCCATAGTAAACGCATTTCAACGATTGCAGCGCGGACACGCGGTATAACGTTGCTGCGCACACGCTCGGTTAGCGCCACTGTTGTGTGAGAAAGAAAAAGCGAGAGAGAGAGAGAGGGGAGGGAGAAAACTGACACGAAAGACAAAAGTTTTCGGATAATTGCTCGTACATAAAAGACACGAACGCCAGCGGGGGAGTAAACAGCAGTGCGTACCCGGTGGATGGCAGTGCATGCACCTCCACACTTGGCTGAATTAACGGAGCGCAGGTTGCGCCGACAGAATCGATAGGGGCTGCGGGGCCATTCGCAAATATGTACCCGTACACTCTCTCTCTCTCTCTCTCTCTCTCACACACACACACACACACACACACACACACACATATTCCTCCCCCACTTCCTCCTCTTCTAATTCCACGTGTGCATGCAGTGGCACTATGGCGCGGGCATCATTTTCGCTTCGCTCGCGCCCAGCCTTTTTCCGCGTTGCGCGTCCTCTAACCTTATATTGCTGGTGTATATTGTGCGAGCTTGCCCTCGTACGCGCCTTGTTGCAACTGAGCTTATACGTGCAGAATTGGCGTAGTTTAATTAAATGAAATCCCAGACACAATTTTAAATTTGTATTTACATAATAGCGTTAGTGTCTTTATTTATATTTATATTAAAAGTAAGATGCAATAAATGATTCCTGCAACAAGCTTAGGGAAAATTATTAAATTAAAATGTACATTATGGTAAATAAGGTGCAATTACAAAAAAAATCTGTTCTTTGGACCATTCATTTAATATGACGCCTGGATGTACTCGGAATTTATCTACTTATAAACATGTGTAAATCATTGAGTAGGAAGTCGATCGCACGAAAATTTTTAATTTTTAAATCTCAAACATAGGGGTTTCGATGCGAGTGAATAAAAACCCAAACCTACGCATTATTTAAAAATAAACTCAATTTAGCGAAAACGTGACTCACAGATCCTAATTTTCTGAAATAGATGTACACCTACTTGCAATATAATCTACAACCATATTCTTTTTGTAACCAATTAGTTCCCACTCTGGTGTACAGTTAGCCTTCAGTCGAATCTGATGTCGGAGGCTGTTTTGATAAAATGTAATCTTTGGTCGTGTATCGACAGGTCTGATATTTTTTCCCCGATCGTCGTTCAGTGTATCCATAACGTCTAACCATGCAAACACACCTTGACGACAAATTAAACGGCCGGCGAGAACGATGACGGCGTAACGTCGGCTACAGTAACGGCACAAGGCACAGAGTCTTTTAGCGAAAGACCGAGTACGCGACGAGAGAGAAAGGGAGAGAGAGATAGGTAGAGAGAGAAGGAGAGAGATAGAAATATATATAGTAGAGAGGGAGTGTAAGCGCGAAAACTTAATTATCAGAAGTTATTATCGACTTCTCGTAGATTCAATTTGCGGAACCGACAGCTGTCGTCGGCGTCGTTGGCGGCTACGACGTCGTCGTCGTCGTCGTCGCTATAAGCACGAAGCTCAACTCTCTCTCTCTCGCTTTTACTCTCATGTTCCATCTCTCTCTCTCTCTCTTTCTCACGCCTTCCAGTCTCACCCTTGCAATTGTTATCGACGAGTGAAAAAGAGACAGAGATAAAGAGAGGGAGACGGGGACAGAGATTGGATAATTTAGGTGGACAGGAGGGCGGGATACGCGCACACACACACACACACACACACATACACATTGCGATAGCTGATCTCGATTGTGCGCCATCCTCGCCGTCAATTCCCGGCGGGGTGGCGTATATACGCGTGTATAGCAAGAGTGAGAGAGCCGAGTTTGCGAATGTATATTCCGAGGTTACGCAAGATAGTGCCGAGAGAGAGAGAGAGAGAGAGAGAGAGAGAGAGAGAGAGAGAGAGAGAGAGAGAACCGCGCCGTGGTTAATTGCGCGATATCGCTTTCCGTCCGCTCGTTCTACCTTGGGCGCTTTAAAGCCGCGAGAGTCCCACTAGATACGTCGGCACGAGAGAGTTTGTACGTATCTATGTGTATGTGTATGTTTTTGGGGGTATAAGGGTTACAAGACGAAGTGAAACGATGCAGTCTTCGAATATTATTGGCTTGTGTATACAGCAGGGACATTCCAGTCGAGCCAAATGTGCGATGACTGACAATCGAAATGCTCTCTGATAGAGACAGGGCTTTGCCTACGGATCACCTCCGGCTAACTCTACGGGAAGGCCAATGTTGTTTTTACTGATATTCGAGTACTCCGGGGACCGACACTGTCGCCCTTGTGTGTGCACCGCGTCAATAAAAGATGCTTGCGGCCGCGGCGTTCCAAAGTTAGAACGTACTTTGTTGTCCTACTTTGACAGTTGGGATATGCGTACAGTTCAATATGTAAAAATCAGTTGGTATACATGTTGATTGGTATTTAGTGATTCACGGTTATATTAGGATGGTAAAGGCATTATTTATTATTTGAGACCCAGTATTCAATCTTCTATCAAATCTAGCAATCCAGGATTTATAAAATAATACAGCAATATTTATGTTTTATTATTTAATTTAACGAAATGTAAAAACTCTTCTAACGTTACGAAAATAGCTTTTGTGCATGTAATTCGCGAAAACAAAGGCGATATTACAGATTGAACTTTTATATATCTGCATGTTACTTTTGAGTAATATCGTTTAGCCGATGCATTCCTCAACGAAAAAGGAAAGAGAGGAGAAGACGAGAGTAAAAAGTTGAAGAAAACGAGGAGAGGAGTCGGTTAAGACCAGATAAGCGCAAAGCGGCCTGTAGATTAAAGGTAAAAGAATAATGAAAAGAGGAAAGAGTATAGTCGTCCGGCTCAAAAGATAAGAGAAATAAAAAAGATAAGGCAGCAGCCGAGAAGCAGATGTAAGGAATGAAAGGGTTAAAGCACGTGCATTGGGGAAAAAATTTCAAAGAAATTTGTATTTAGGTTTATTAGTTCAGAACGAAGTTTTGATATGCGAGTTCCGAGCAATTTGTTTTTAGAAACAATGACGTTTACTTAATACTGAAATATTAATATTGTTTAATATCGAAACCTTTTGTTTTACTCGCGGAGCGTTAAATTTTTTAATTAATACTCTTTTTTTTAATTTCCTTCGAGCGCGTAAGAATGGAAACAATAGCCACACTTTATAAAATGCATAAAAAGTGACATAAAAATGTAAAAAAGATAATAAAACTGTGCTTCAGTGCAGAGAATTTTAAGAAGACTTACGCTGCATAAATGAAATACGCAAATGAAAAATACTTTTTTTTAAAAAAAATAATGCTCTGCCTTGTTATATTGTTTGGGTAGTAAAATATAGGTTAACTATATCACACTTCCCAATTTCGACATAATAAAAACAATGTTCACATTTACAGTAAAGGACTAAGATGCAAATGCTTAGCGGTGATAACATGATCCATATTCTAAAGAAAAATTATTTATACGAAATCTTGGAACTCGCTAGGACATTTAATTGAATAAAAAGTTTATCCCCTAAAACTTTGAGAAACTGCCGATCAAAGTTTACGGTAACGTGAACACATGTCGAAGTGCACGTAAAGTAGATGCGAACTAAATCTAATTAGATAAGTCTCGTTATACTCTGCATTTATGCACTTATGCCTATAGGTATACCGTAAATACTATTTCGGAATTTTATGTCAGTTTCCAGCGCATCTATTTTAAAATAGAACACTTTTTAAAAAGTTATATAAGCTTTCTGGATTATAAGATTTTATTTCTGATAAAAATTGTAAGGAGCAGTGACATTCAAAAAGCAAAAACTAGTAATTTTTAAAGAAGGAACTATGCTATTGGAAATTTAATTTACTGACAAAAATAATAATATATTATAGAACTTAATTCATTTAATATATTAAGTACATAAACTATTCAATACTGTCACAATAATTTTAATCTAAATAAATTATTATCATAGTAGTGTAGTAATTATTAAATAAATAATTTATTTAGTAATTTAGCATTCAAATATTTTTAGTAGCATTAGATTGTACCTAAGGTAGTTGAAATATTTATATTGCAAAATTGTTCTTTGCTTTAATTTCATGAAATCTGAAATATTTTATATAATACGAAACTAAAATTGCACAGATTTTCGTATTCTGTCAGCCTTTAACAAACTGCCAGCTATATATCTTTTACCGAGATAGCCGAAACGTAATCAAAATTTTATGGCACAAAAATATTTGAGCCTGCTCCATGCCCTCGTGATTTCCATTTTAAGATTTCCGTGCCTCTATTTCTTTTTCTTTGAAGTTATACATTTGAAATTATAAATTACATTACGCAAACGTGTGCGTATAGTAGGAAGGTAAAAAATGCTTAATAAAGTTTGTGGAAATGAAGAGGCTTTGTGTATAAACATAGAATATTTAAGTTAGAAAATAAAACATTTCGTTACTTTTTTATTCTTTTTAATCTTCTATTATTTCAAGGGTTCATATTTAACGAGATATTTTTAGAAACAGCATAGGATTGACAAGAGATAAGAGTATTCGAAGTCAGTGGGTGTCAGAGAATTGCCTTTAATTTTCATAAATCACGCCCTCTATTCAGTATAAAAGCGATTGTTACGGAGCAAAACAACAAGTAGTATAATTACAATAGCAAATATACCGCCGTACACACCGTTCTATTCATTAAGACTAATTTATTAAACCTTATACCTGAGAGAGAGAGTGCACAGACCATCTAAACAAACGCAACTAATACACGTATATATACTCACAATGATTGGGCCGACTATCTCCCCCAGCACAAATTGCATTCGCTATTGCGGAGTAAGCGTCGTTGTCGCGCGGCGGGGCAAGGTCGTAAATTAAAAATCGGTGAAAGGAAAAGCCGTGCACAGAGTCGCACTGCAGTGTCAGTAATTGCGCACTGAAAATTTTATAAAAGAAAAGCACTCGACACAATATCAGCGGGCGGCTGCTGCTGCTGCTGGCTGCTGTCGCATAAGCTGTATTTGCCAGGAGCTAGAGCCCGAGCTCTACGAGTCAATTTATGGTGCTACGAACGCGAGCGCGAAAAATGCGACGATGAAAGGAGGCGCAAAATGACTAGCGGCAGAGCGACAGACAGATAGAGAGACACAGACCGGTACGGTCTGAAGAAAATGCAGAAGCAAGAGAGAGTGAGAGAGCTCGCGACGTCAATTCAATTTCCCACTTCGTGGTTGTCGTTATAATCAGCGATGGCTGCAAATACACTTGAATCATTTGTTTGTCTTTGTCACTCGCGAAAAGGAACTAGTGAGAGAGAGAGAGAGAGAGAGAGAGAGAGAGAGAGAGAGAGAGAGGGAGAGAGAGGGAGAGCGTAACAATAAAGCCCATAATTCTTCGCGATCGCGCTTCTTCCTCGCCCTCCTGCAACAGCAGCCGAAGATAAGCAGGAGGAAAAGCGAAGAGGCGGCGGCGGCAACGGCGGCGGCAAGCGTATATTTCTCGAGGGACTCTCGAGATTTTTTCAAGGCTCGCGAGCGCGCGCAATATATATGTACGTACACATAGGCCCGCGAGTGTGTGGGTGCAGGGTGTGTACGGTTGAAGCGGCTACACAGACATATACCGGACGTGCACATGAGAGAGCAGGTCGGAAAATCGAGCTGCGACGACGGCACGAGAGAGGAGTAGGAAGAAGAGGAGAAGAAGAAGACGGAATTGATGAGTTTCATATAAGCTCTCGGCTCGCTGTGCAGTATTGCCTCTCCCTCTCTCTCTCTCACTCTCTCTTACTCTTACTCTTTCTCTTTCGCGCTTGTCAAAGATGAGAGAGTAGTTTCGTAGAAGGCGTGAGAGAGGCGAGCTTTTCCTCCTTCGCCCTGTCCGCCCCTTCGTTTTATTGAGTCGCGCTCGCGGAGAATGGATCTCACCGTACTTTAAACGCAACGTCCTGCGTCGCGTATATAACGCGTCACTGCAGCGGCGGCAGCAATAGCAGAGGTATGTCTCGTTTTGCGATAAAAAATGACACTTGATAAAATAGCCCATACGATGCATTTGCCCAATGTTTCTCGGGAAAAACTCATTCTCCAACGCTAGAAAGCCTCACCGTTGAGCCAGTCGATGCGAAGAAACGCTTATTACAAGCTTTCACGAGCAAACGTAATCCAGTCCCCAGTAGTTATTTCCAAGCATAAAAGGTGTATGAGCTAACGTTATTTTTTGTAATATGCACGATAATTCTACAAAGCGACCAAACCTATTTAATAAGTTCAGAAAGTTTTAATTCAAGAAAATTAAAATTTTAATTAGTTCGGTACTTCCGTGACTTTTTTTACTTCTGCTTGGTAACCTACTTAACTGATATTATCCACTTACAAACAAATAGGAGTGGAAAATTTGAACTAGAAATTAACAGAGAAATGGCTATTAGATTTAGACAATGCTTTACAGATTTTCCGGAAAATGAAGCTCATTAGGACCAACTCTATATGGTTATTCGCTGAAGCGAATTCAAAGCGAAATACGAATTCGTTGGCATTATATGGTGAATTCGTTATTGAAAAATAAATCCCTTTTGATCAAATTTGATTGCACAATATGCAGCTTTTTGTAAAATCATTTGTAACATCAGAATTTTGGATATTTATTACGATAGAATACAACATTACTTTTTGGTAGAAATATTCAAATTTATTATATTCTTCTCAAAATGAATATAAATATCTGACTTTTTTAAATTTGCTATAATCATTTTCATGCATTATCTTCAATTCAGCGTTTCATAAAATCTGATTCCCATTTTTATGTAATTTTCGTGTTAATACAAAGTTTCAAGTAAATATTGTAATCACGTCAAATATTGACTGGAGTTCGCTCCGTCAAAATTTCCTTGGCGCGCAAGAGGTTAGTTATCAGTGCTTGGAGGCGTACTTGGAAGCATTAATAGCTAATAATCACTGAGCTTAAGTGCATCGGCTTAAGAGCTAATCTCGAACAGGATAATAATTAATGATTTATGCAATCGGTTAATGATAGGAGATTTCTACTACGATAGAATAACGAGATCAAAATTTAACTGATTTACTTAAACATGAACATTCGCGAAAACGGGACTTGCAATAATTTCAGATGGAATTCGATGTAGAGCAATTCGGATTTAAAAATACTTTCTTGAAACGAGATTTAGAAGTAAACATGGTATAAATCTTTCGAGATGTATTACAATCTTTTGTCATTTCGATGCGTTTGGAAATGGTTTTCTGCAGCTGTGCCAGCTCCAGAATTACAAATTTGAAGTCTCAGATTTAAAATTTTAAAATATATAGTAGACTGAAAGTAAAATACTGTATTTTGTCATATTAAATTCTTTAAAAATATGTAAGCGAGAAAAATTCTGTATGCGTGTTCAAAATATATATCTGAACTATATATGAACATTTTTCGTTTAAAAGTTTAATCTATTCCCTTTAATGTTACATAAAGTATAATAATATTTATAATTAATTTCTTTAATTTACAAGGGCTTTACTAAATTTCAACGTACAGTACAAAAAAAAAGGCAGAATTAGAGATCCTGGTTTCTCGAAGATCGATGAAAACAGTTTAAAATCCCCCTCAGTACTTTTTCTCCGTGTATCTCACGAGAAATGCCTTAATTCCACAGAGAGTTTTACGAGTTCAAATGCAATAATGGCAAAGGTACATCATGAACCTTTAGTTTTATTTGCTTATATATACGTACATTTGACTCGGTCTGCGGTTACTCGCAGCGAAACCCTTGTGCCGCCACCGCCAGCGTTCCCGGGGAAATTAGTTCTAATCGCTTAGCGAGAAGTTTCACCCTTCCTCGGTGTTTATTGCGTGCGCTCGCTCGCGCGCTCTTTCCTCGCCACTAACGTAAAATTTTCATTTCCCATCCGAATCCCGTAATAAAACGTGACAAGACCAACTCTTCTTCTCTCGTTCCACATGTATATATCCTCTTCATGTACGAATAAAAATCCCCTATCGAGCAATTATTTAGCAAAGGCTATAAAACAATTAAGTTAGTCCACTTGCTCTTTATCTTTAAGTACTTGAGTAAAATAAATCAGTTTGAAACTTGTTCTTAATTAATGAAAAATCGTTTTCTATATTCAATGAAAAAAATTGAGAAAATCGATCAATTAGTTGCAATTCTTCGAAGAAAGTAAGAATAAATTAGGCTAAAAAAAATTTTTATTTATCGCATCTCAAATGACTTTTTCTTGAACCAAAATATTCTTTTTCTAAAATTAGTGTTTAAATTAGCTATTCTACGCGAAAAAAGTTTCCAGGCATACACTACAAAGTTTTCTGCATCAAAACAGTCATCTCAAGGATCAAAGAATGCACGACTAAAAACGCGCAACGCTTCCATTTACAGGGCAGCCACCGAGTTATCACCGCGCGCGGGTATTTTTTTCTCCCTTCATTTACACACGCAAAGCGCGCGGCAGCCGAGAAGCAGCGCCGCGGAAAAATAAATCCCGCAGAGCGCGAAAAGTCGTGTGCCGGTCTGGAGGTCGCGCGAATTAGACGCGTCGTCGGGCGCCGAGCTCTTCTGAGGCTGGGGTTTTAGCCTCTCTCGGTGCAAAATGAAGACGCTCGCTCGTCGAGAAAAGAAGAGGAAAGAGAGGGAGAGAGGAGGAGGAGGAGGAGGGCGGAGGAGTAGGAGGAAGAAGCGCAAAGCAAAGAGTAATAAAGACGAGGTCGAGCAAACGAAATGAAACGGAGCTGCGGCAGGAGAATAGGAGAAAATAAGGAATTGGCGTGCGGAGGCGTACGAATATATATATATGTATATATATACACAGACACACTTGGGGAGGGTGTGAGGCGGTTTGTGTCAGTCGGAACGAGAGAGAGAGAGAGAGAGAGAGA
>UELV01141825.1:0-12229 GCA_900490015.1 Megastigmus stigmatizans | reverse complement strand
TGGTATACCAATTTCAAAAGTAATATTTTTTAGTGTATAAATAACTGATTTTACTATACTGTTTAGCAAAATTCATAATATTATTTACTAAATTAAAAAATAAAGTTATTGAAATTTTACTGCGTATAATTTTTAGTATACACGTTAGCAATTTTTAGTTACTACTCTAATCATTTTTCAGTGTCAGGACTTGCGGAAATTATTGAATGTATGCTAATAAGTTTTATAATTATTGTAAAGTTTCTCATAATTTGACTCTGTCTCGCCATTAGTGAAGATTATAGTAATTTTAAAGAGGGTATTTTTCTCCGTGTAGCTTTTCAGACGATCATGCTCTAATATCAAAAGAATGTATTTCCAAAAGAATTATATTTTACTATGTCGAATGCTGCTTTTTTAATCTTTATAAAATTTTAAATTGAGGACATTTTTTTATTGTATTTATAAAAGATTATAAAAAGTTTTTTTAGACTTTTAAAATATTTTGTCAAATCACCAATTTAGGTCACCGATATAGGTTATCGAATTTCAAATCTTATAATAATAAAATGTATATAAGTATCGTTTATTAAGTAATTTAAATAAGGTTATTATTACTTTCAGTAATATCAGATATCACGATAACGAATACAAAAATCAAATAAAATAGCGAGAAATACGTGAATTTCATCACTATTAAAAAAGGGTCTACTCGTTTATGCTTCGAGTAATTTTAAACAATTAGTATAAAAATAGCGGTGCACATGAATTAAACTAACTTGTTGGGTGAGTTTTTGTTCTGATTTATAGTCGTCTACATGGATTTAATTTAATTTTGAAGCACAAGTGCTGATGATCAGCTCGCGTTCAAGTACGCAGAAAAAATTTCTGCGCAATTTAGCTTTATAATTTTCAGACCGCATAAGAGTTTAAATATAACCGTCAGATAAAAAAATGTGTTTAATGACGAATTGAGGTTTCTATTTTTGTGAATAAATTTTAAGATGAAATTTCACACGTTTGGTTGAGTAATTTAATAACAAACAAGTATTATGTTATGTGGCAATAGTTGATTTCTGCAAAAAGCAACGTCGATGAATATATGCAAAGATGCGAGTAAACTATCTAAAAATAAATATGCAATAAAATTTAACGTATCAACAACCAAGGCGATGAAAATTTCTCCTCGTGCATTCGCGTCATTTTACATCATTCGGTATACGTCATGTATGTTATTACAGGACGCCGCGTATTATTCTTCTCTGTGCAACGTTAACGTCCGTAGCCTCCACCCATTCGACCCTTCCACCCGTAAAATTCTTTATTTGAATCATCGCACTGCGCACGAGGCTCTTAAAACCTGGCGCTTCGAAAATAAAGCAACAGCAGCAGCAGCACAAAGGGAAAAGACGCGGCGCTAGTCAGCGATCCAACCATCCGAGATCCTGTTTATTGCCGTTAACTGTCAACCTGCACGAGGTGATTCACAAAAAAAACAGCGAGGACACGGTTGCGTTGGAAATAGTTGCTGCCTCGCGAGAACCGAGACGGACAAGTGTAGGCGCGCGCGTGCCTCGCCGAAATAAATATATAGATTTCTTCTTCGAGCTACTATGCGTCGTGGGAGTTCGGAACCTTTGAATCTTCGTCTACACGCACGCACACGCACGTAGATCGAGGTACACTTTAAAGAGTAGCAAACTCGAGAGGATTCTATAGAGTAGCGGAATAGCGTAAGTTTATTTGTAAAGATTTACAAAAAATACATTCTTTGTATACGATATTTCATTCTTCCATTGTACATTATTAGTCTTCAAAACTTAAAAGTAATATCACAGAGCGCCCTAAATAAAATTCATATAAACAAAAATAATAAACCAGAGCGGTCTATACATCTACCAGTCTTAAGTTTAAAATTTTCAACACGAATTGCGCATACACTTATCGCTACCATACACGCATTCACGCTAATAAATACATTCACACTTCTTACAAAAAATAGATGTATAGGACAGAACAGATAAATTAACGTACTGTGAACTGAGATTCAACGCACAATGAATCATAGGTGCGGTCCATGGTGATAAGGTTAAGAATCAAGATCGAGAAAGTGTTGATTGATGGCCGTCTTGTATCTGCGCAAAGATGGTGTAGGTTAGAAAGATCTTGTTCCAGTCTTCGTGCGACTCTTGGTATTGTAAGTTCCCTGTACAACAGCCCTGCTAATACACCTGGGTTGATGTCTGCCGAAAAAAAGCTGCTAAGCACTCGAGGTTGATATAATCGAAGGATTGCCCATTAATATTGATTAGACTGTAAGACCAATAAAAAAATCTTTGTCAGTTTATAATCGAAGGATTTTATATACATAATAATTGCAGCAAAATAGTTCCTTCTAGCATCAATACGCAACCAACCCGGTTGCCTTCCATAGAGGGTCATGTGCTCGTCCCTCCTAACACCATAAATATACCTCGCACATGTATTACTCAGTCTCGCATCAAGCCACACTACAGCGCAGTAGTCTAGATGGGGTAAGACCAGGCCTTCAACCAGTCTTCTTCAGAGAGAGAGAAAGAGACAGGGAGAGAGAGTGAGAGAGTGAGAGAGAGAGAGAGAGAGACACAGACAGAGAGAGAGAGAGAGGGAGAGAGAGATAAAGAGAGCGAGAGAAGGGGGGGGGGGGGGGGGGTAAACACTTACAGGGCTATTAATCCCAGTCGGGGCTAGCAGAAGCGACATAAACGCTCCTGCGGCTGCTGGGCCCAAACATTGCGGTGTAGAGAGGACGTTTCTATGGGCCGCTGCGGCATTACTCGCGGCATTTTATTTCCACAAATCGATGAGCCTCGCGGACTAGGAGCGACAATGGCCCTTGTGGAAACTCGGCTGGACTCTCTCTCTCTCTCTCTCTCTTTCTCTCTCTCTCTCTCTCTCTCTCTCTATCTCTTTGTATGCATATGTAAACGTGAGCCCTAGTAGAAATTGCTTGGTCGAGCCATTGTGCCGAGCGAGGCTATATACTCGTGCACGCACCATCCTTCAGTGTCCGTATCTCGCTGAGTCCATATATATATGGAGAGAAAGAGAGAGAGAGAGAGAGAGAGAGAGAGAGAGAGAGAGAGAGAGATACGGAGGGAAATTGCAGGCGCTCGAGATTCCGCGGCGCGTGCATGCATATATCGACGATTTGCAAGTCGCTACGACGACGACGACGAGCTGCTGGATTTGCCGCAGTGCGTTGCTGGGATTCATTGACTGTCCCTGTACATTTGCCTGCCTGCATTTAGGAGAGCTTAGCCTCTAGGTATACGTATAAATTTTATGCCTCCTGACTTTGGACAAGTTTGCTTGGTGGGAAACGTTTCGATATGGACGTGACCAACATGAGATCGAAATCGCTGATGGTGTCCGATGTATGAAGCAGGATTTTCAATTTTGTTTTCCTCTCGACAAATTTTAAGACTTACCGTTTTTCATTTTTTTTACCGGCGATATTATATTCGGTGAACATACAACTAATTTCTTATTCTGACTCCATTGAAACCATAAAGTTGTTATTATGCCATTACAAATGATGAGATTTATACGTATTTTTAATTTAAATAATGCATTAGTAAAGAATTTATTAAGTTTACTAACAATAATACTGTATGATGAAGAACACGTTCGTAGATGATGATTATATATATTTGATGGTGGTAAGACGATCTAATCGAACAAATAAGAACACTTTTCAATTAAATGGCCGACGTTTCGGCGTTTATATTTTAAAAAAATTAAACGTCCGAAACGTCAGCCAATTAATTGAAAAGTGTTCTGATATTTGTTCGATTGGATCGTCTTACCACCATCAAATATGAATAATACTACATACCTACATATAATAGCAATGATAGATTAATTAGTTGATTCTCGTCCTTCTTGATAAGACTACATTCGCTATTCTCGAATTAGCGACGACAGCTCAAACACATCCCGTCTTTTAAACGCAAGAATGACATAAGCCTTCGTACTCTCCCCGTTTTCATCTCTTATGTTCCGAAAACATTCATCGTCATGCAAAAAATACTCCACATAGACCTTCACACACACACACATACAAACACACAGCTGATGATCGCGTTCATTAGAATAAGCTGTAAAAAAAAGGTGTAAAGCAGTAAAAGGCCCAGCGGGCAGCGCCGAGAGCAAGAAAAGCTTAAAATTTTAATGTAAATCCATACGCGTAAATCATGACAAATGGTTCTATTACGGCGCGGGTGTGCTTTGAAATTCATATGAGAGAAAGATATATATATATATATATGTATATCCCCACGCTCTCCTCTCTCCTTCCTGCGGGGCACCGCGCGGCGCACTCACACTCGCCAGATGACGATGACGATGATAGCGCGCGACATCACGCAGAGTCTCTCGTCGCGCCGCTGGATACTCTCGCTATAAGCCGGGAATCGACCATTTTTTTCACGCGACTCGCCGGCTTTTCTTTCATTACCGCATTATGTGCGCGGGTTTAATAATAGAAACGAGAGGTAGGTGAGCTGTTGCGGACTGCCGATCTCAAACAGTTGATGAGAAATTGACTTTGCTTACCGTTGGCGTATTGTAAAAAGATATTTTAACTGCGGTGAAATGTTGCGACCAGATGTTACAATAACCTGATGTTAAGGTGATTAAGAGTGTGTCAAATTGTAGACATAGAGGTTCTGACATATGCAAACTTCGGCCAGATTGGAGAAGTGATATGTGAATCCTGTCCTATAAGAATATTGAAACTGAAATGAAATTTTAATGATGTCAACTGAATATTTGAGAACATAAGGCGAACATAGCTATATAATACTAAAATGTAGACTATTTATAATGAAAAAGACTTTTTGAAAGGTATAATACTCAAGTATAATACTCACCTAACCTCATCAATACTGTTCAATAAATTAATAAAAATAATTAATATTAATAAATTTCTTTAATAAAAATTTATCTATTAAATAAAATATTTCTTGCGTGAAATTGTTTATGTGTAGTATTTGCGCAAAATAAGATTAATTTAGGAAATTTGAACACTGTTTAAGGTATCCCAAGCGTCAAATAAAGTATTCGGTAGAAAAATAAAATGAATGCAAAAGAAAAGTATAACAATCCTAGATTCATAATCAATCAAAATTATGGGGAGTTAACGTTAACTTTTAAAAGATATGATCGATTGAAATTCAATTATTTTGCAACTCCAGTTTGCGTCCGTGTTAATTCTTACGGGGTTATGAAAGATCTTTGGAAATATTTTTCTGTCATCACGATTAGATCACGTAAATATAAAAAGCAAGCTAGAATCACAAAAGTTCAAAGCATTCGTCTAAAAAAGTTATACGTTAAAAATATTAAATAAAAAAGTTCTGTGTTTACTAAATCGTAAGTTCTTGTATATCTATATATGCATATACGAATACTACGGGAAACATAACTTCTATTGTAACTTTCAATAACTAAAACTATGTGTATTATTGAAAATACAAAACTAGTTTAAGTTCAAAATTCGTTCATCATTTCATAGTTATTTATTTAGTATATGAAAAGGTGTAAATTTTAATTTTTGTTCCATATTTATGTAGTTAAGCTTTCGCTATATAGTAATGTTGTTTAATTTTGCATTTATGACTTTAAAAACTTTAAAAACGATATTTAATGGCCAAGACAGTAGCATTGGCTACAAATGGTGCACCTACCTAACTTTTACTTTACTTACAGTATAAACAATTTATATTGAAATCGTTAGCTTATAAGCTTCTTATATCAAAGCTTTAGTTTCAGATACCTTTTTGATATTCTATAAGTTAATTTTATAGTTGGATTTGAAATTGTCTATGAGTCTGTCTCTCACTCATGAATATGGCGCTGCCATTGTTTAGAGCTAATAGTTAGGGGTGATCAAACTCGTGAATAAATACGGGCCGACTTAAATGTATGATTTACCGTGTTAGTAATAATGGATTTCGAATCATTGCGTCTATATTACAATTTCATAAATTAATGCTGCTAATAAATATATTTTTTTATTACAGACTTAAAAGCAAGGGCAAATTTAATATTGAAAAGCTAATCAAGTTTTAGTGCATTTTGAGATAATCTAGTTATATCGTACTCTGTTTATTGTTTCGTATACCGCTAGTGTTAAACTAGTTCAATTACTATCCATTTCATAATGAATCTTTTTATAAGTTAGAAGAAGTGAAGCGATTCTTTAAAATAGATTTGAATATTTTGATGCCCTCTTTTGTACAAAAGTATACACTTATGAAACTAAAGATGTGCCTCTCAATTTCTGTAACTCACGGAGTAACAGAACTTGCTTGAAATACTTAATCATACAGATAAATTAGTCCATGAAGATGTAAGCTATTGTTTTGTGCCGCAATAGATTTTTATTCGTGAACTTTTATCACACTTAAAATATTTTTAAGCCCGAAATTCAGTAATTCCGCTTAAAATTTAGGATCGAGTTTTTCTTGCCAGATGGTTATCGCATATTTGCATAGTAATTTACATGTCAAGATATGCGCAAGCTTCTGAAACTGTCAACTTAATTCACTTGGCGGACTCGAAGGGCGCTATCAGAAAATTTCGCCCCTCTAGCGCTTTCTTCCATGCATGCTTCACTCTGAGAGAGAGCGAGAGAGAGAGAGAGAGAGAGAGAGACAGCGAACCTGTTGGCGCATTAGCATATAAATCCTAGAGAAACGAGAATCAAGAAGGTAGTCGACGAGAGATAGCCGCAGAAAAAGAGCTATAGAGAGAGAGAGAGAGAGAGAGAGAGAGAGAGAGACAGAGAGAGAGAGAGAGATGTATAAAAAAAATATCCTCACCGTGCGATACTCTGACCTCACGCATATAATTGAATGAGGATGACAATTTGATTATCTTCTGCGAAAATTGACCCTTCACCCGCAAAGATTAATATGCGCGCAAAAGAGATGAAGATAGAGGGCACGTGAGGTAAGAGGAAGAATAAGAAGAAGGTCGAGGCGAGGCATGCGTGTTACGGAGCATCAGAGTCTCCCACCCGCCCATCACTCCACCCACGGACCTTCTCACCTGCGCTTCTTCTTTTTTGCCCGCATCTCTTTCTCTCTCTTTCTCTCTCTCTCTCTCTCTCTCTCTCTTTCTCTCTCTCTTCCTCTCTTTCTCTCTCTCTTTCTCTTTCGCATTGCGAAGAAATGTAGTGTCTGGGCGCCGCCTTCGCATGGACATAGATATACATGTGTGCTGTATATGTATATATATATACACACACACACATATATATATATATGCAGAATGCGGTGAGTCGGCGTCGGCGGCCTCATGAGAAGGGGAGGAGTCTGCCGGCGCTCTCTCGCACTGTCTCTCTCTGTCTCTCTCACTATTCTTGGGCCCTACGACATCAAAATGTAAAGTGTATCGTAGCCGGAGGTGCGTCAGGTGGTCCCGATCTCGCTTTCCCACGGACTTTTGCCTCTATTATATCATTCGATCACAATGAAACACATCTACAGAAGACGTTTTCTCTCTTCCTCTCTCCCTTGCTTCTCTCTTTCTCTGCCTCGCTGTTCCTGCTGCTTCTGCTAGCGAGAAAGAAGAAGAGGAAGAGTTGCACCTGCGGCTGCAGCTTGCAATCTTCTCTTTTCCCTTTTCTATCTTCTTGGCCGTTCTTTCTCTTTTCCCCTCTGTGTGCTTGGCTCGCGCTACTCTCCCTCTGTGCACGTCTTCTCGAGCTCTGCCTCTTGAGGACGTGAACTGCACTTTGTTTATTACGTAGCGATGATCGAGGAAAAGGTTTTGTCCGAGTGACTCTGATAAAGTAAGTCCTACCTTGAGAACGTTGAAGGTTTTGATATTCTTATAACTACAGGATGTTGTTGAAGTTGTAGGGAAAAAGTATGTACTCGTTGATCATTGCGATAAAGAAGTAGCTTTGCCTTTTCCATGAAATCAATAGTACAGTTAGTTAAATTTTTTTTCTATTTAAGCTTTTTTAAACCTTAGGAGGTTTATTAAACTACAAAATTGAAAAGATAATTACAAATTAGGATGTTTGCATTACACATGTTCATGTACATAATAATAGTTCTTAGCTACATATGATGATTGCATTTTTTTTAGAAATGAAAAGGAATACTGATAAGCTTTGATATCTGGTTCGGCAATCAGTGAAGAGATAGCGATTTTAAAGAATGAATAAGATCTACTCATTCTTAATCGTAAAGCGGATATTGCCAGAAAACACAGTTTATATTTTCGCTATCGCTTTCACATGTATATTTATGGATTGTTACTATATGTATGCGGTAGAGACTAGTTAATGATACATTGTAGTGATCCAATCTGATTCTTCTAATTGTTGTTACCAATTTCTTACCAATGAATAAGATTTATTATAGTCTTTGAAGAATTATTGAAAACAAGTCTTTCCCTTGTTAAGGTCGACATCTTTTGTAAATTTATATAAGTATATAAGCCCATTGAATTCTATCTACCACTGAATCATATTTTTTTTTCTATTGAAACACGGTCCAGCTTTCGACCTAGTTTTGCGTCTTCTTGCACTGAACTTTGTTCAGTTTCATTATCAGTTGGGCCTCTTGTCTGGACAACCAGTCCATGTATACCTTTTCAGGCGACCCAACTCGCGTAACAATTTCAAAGTTTTCGTGTGGAATCACAATTCAGGTAACTCAATTGAACCGTGACTGATCGTGTTCGTAAGTATCATAGTGTTTATCATGACGTGTCTATCTACGTGCATAATCTATATCCTCAAAGAGAAGCGAATGAATAAACAAACTGAACTTGTGAAGGGATCAGTTCAATAAATGACAATTGCGCTATCAACGTATTGAATGGCTATGTAACAGAGCTTTTCCGTTACCGATACTGAACTGGTGTCGGTGTGGATTAGCAGGCTTTCACGTGTTCAAAGGCAGGTGACATCGGCTTAGTTTCTCTGTGCGTGGAATCGATGCTGCGCCAACAACTGAAATCTCACTACGATGAATGATTGTTACAATTTGAATGGTATACTAGTGTACAAAGTTGTAATCATAACTTAGCCAGAAAATAATTTGGCTTTACGATTCCTAGCAAAACATATATACTTATTATCATGATTTTCTTCTTACAAGAATCACATACTGGCATATTTAACCGAAAAAAGCATCTCACAATGATATCAGAAATTATTGACAAGGATAACGCAATATTCAGTGAAAGCATCCTGTAATAATGCGAAAATATACCTTCCCGCGACTGCAGTACACTTACACAAAGAAGCGTAAGTAGAGTTCCACAAAAGTGCTTATTTATTTTTAAATTATCGCAGCTTGCGTGTGTGCTGAGTGTGTACGTATGCGTGCAAGTAGCGAGCGTTGCGGGACAGAAATTACGAAGACCTGTTTGGCCAAGGAAGTAAAGTTAAGAAGTGTGTAGACTGGAAAAGGGATGGAGAGAGATGCGAGAAAAGGGAAAGGAGAGCGAGAGAGAGTGAGACGAAAGTACTTTAGGGCTTGAGCAACCGCGAAAGTCGATTCGCAGCTCGTCAAAGGGTGTTGGGGCGCGCGCGCGCGCGCGAGAAAGAGAGAGAAAAAGAGAGAGAGAGACGGACCGTGGAGTGCGGTAATGCACGCAATTCGCGTGCCATATTCATGAGGGCATTGAAGCCAGGTGTCGATGAGTGAGCCGATATATACGCAAGCGAGTGCCTTAATCAGTGAAGTGCCTCGATTCACAAAAGCCACCGTCTTTTATCCTCGCCCTTATAGTACTCCCGTAGCGCTTCTTTCCGATGATTTTTTTCTCTTCATCCTTTTCCTTTGCGTGCAGCGAAGCGTGTGTGTGTGTGCGATTTTTTCGACTGCGACCTACATGAAGATGATGTGAGAAAGCCACGCGCACTCATATGCGCGTATGGCATTTGTGTAGATCGCGTTAT
Organism: Megastigmus stigmatizans; assembly: GCA_900490015.1. Lineage (NCBI taxonomy): Eukaryota > Metazoa > Arthropoda > Insecta > Hymenoptera > Megastigmidae > Megastigmus > Megastigmus stigmatizans. Next base: position 2,283 of record UELV01141825.1, on the reverse strand, counting down.
TGCAATCGTGATTGCGTGTATGGCGTGGCTCTCCGCGTCCTGTAACTTTGCGTTGCTCGAGAAAATTTCTGAGGGACTTTCTACTTGTTGGTAATTGTTTTTTTTCTCCGCACTCTTATATATTAGAAAGTCGTTTTGAGGTAAACGCGTTCAAAGTGAAAATTGTTTTTAAAATACCAAGGGCTTTAGAACTATATGTAAGCATCTAATAATGCAATTTAAACCTACGTTTAGGTCATAAAAATTAGTTTTATATATCTGGCAGACTTTTCGCCCTCAAAGTTTGATATTTTAAACAAAATCATCACACCTTAACTATGCCCCAGTGCATTAGTTCATACTTAAAATCTTTTCCTTATAACGAAACTGGAAGAAAAACTCTAGCATATAGTTGACGAAACTAAGAGCTTCCGTTAGATTATTGATAAATTATTTTTACTACACTTTTACAGCTAGACACTTTTTTCATTTGAAAATGCTATTATTGAAAGTGTTACTACTAGATATATGTAATAATTTATGCACTTCATCTACAGTATCGTTAAGAGCATAACAATTTTCCTTTCAATGCTATATACATAAAATATAATATATTAGGAAATAAATAAGTAAGTAGTAAAACGTTGAGAATTCAGATTTAATAATAATTGTAATATAGGATTCTTTTAAGTTTCAGTTTATAAGTAGCCGCGAGTAAGTCCAGTTTTCGCTTTCTCTTGCACTTTTCCCCTGCTTCGGCAATTCATTCGCCATCTATATCCCTTTCTCGCTCTTTGGCCGTCCCTCTTGTCTGGTTCGGTGCATTATCGATTCTCCGCAGCGATAACCGGCGGCGCGCCAGGCCGAGAACACAGGCCTCGCCCTGTTCACCCAGGTGTCACCCTGGACGGAGATGTAAAGCTAGAGGTGGACAAATAAATAAATCCTTATAGCCGCGGCTGTATAGCACGCTAGCCCTCTTTACGGGTGACCTTTATTTGTTGAAGGTGCGGCGGCATGGCACCGCGGCGCTATATGGACTTTTGCAATTTATCAATTTCTTGTGGGATTCGCATTAATAATACGACTCATAGACCAATTCCATTATGTGACCCGGAATCAACTTCATAACGTATACGTCGCAAATATGCCGAATATCTTATACTTATATATGTCGATTAGCGTATTTACGTTCTTATTAATTTGTTCATTCCGTATAATGTTGTTGCAAGGTATTTTTCATAGTAGCTTGGTATGCAATCATAGTAGCATCCGATTACCGATACTCTTATTGAGCTAATGCGTTATTTGCAAGGGCAATATTGGTAAGAGTTCTTAAAAAACTTTAATTCTTCATTTATGTATTCGTTTAAACTTTGGGGATGGTCTAGCTTAATACAATAATCGTTGCTTAAAAACCTAAAGAATATTAAACTATTCGTTTACGTGTTAGATAAAAATGTTGTAGTACGCGTATTGCCAAATTGATATATACATTTTCTTGTGTTGAAAACAAATGTTGACGTATACAATCAGTGCGAAATAGTTTTTACTTATTTATACATACAACTATTCCGAAGTTTTGAAGTCTTGTTATGAATACACTCAGTTACCACAAATTGTGAGTATAATCAATTTGATGAAATTCTGTAAAGAATATACCAGACTAAGTAAATAGTATATAACTGGAAGTTAAACATCGATTTAATTCCGCAGCACTGTCTGCGGTCTCAAAATATGCCTTTGAAAAGTAATTTAGTTATTTTAAAATCCTAATCTATATATTTCTATAGCATTTATTAATTTTATATCATTAATAGTCGGGCTTCCCTTCGCACCACTAATTGATACGAAAATTAGTATACAATTACGGCTCGGCACTATATATTTATCGCCGCAGCTCTCGACAATCAAAGCGCGCTTTCTCGAAAAAGCAGAAGAAAAGAGCGCGGCGGGAGAGCGAGAGGAAGAGAGAGAGAGAGAGAGAGAGAGAGAGAGAGAGAGAGAGAGAATGAGCGAAAGAGGAAAGAAAGGAGGGCGACGACGCCTCTCGTGACTAGATTACTTTCGTGATGGAAGTACCGTTTAAGTTTATTATTCTCGAATATAAGCCGAAAAACGTGTTTACGTTGCTCAACGCGGGCAAAAAGAGAAGCTGCGTATGCTATTCTTCTCAAAAGAAGCCGCGGCTCTCTCTCTCTCTCTCTCTCTCTCTCGCACACACAAGCACACACACGCTATACACTCCTCGGTGCGCTTACCCAAGCTATATCTAGGGAGCGAGAGAGAGAGAGAGAGAGAGAG
>UELV01141824.1:0-30665 GCA_900490015.1 Megastigmus stigmatizans | reverse complement strand
ACACACACACACACACACACACACACACAAGCGTACACGACTTCTCGCTTGAAAACGAGAAATTCATTGTTCCATTTCTGAGCGAAAAGAAAGAGCGAGAGAGAGAGAGAGAGAGAGAGAGAGAGAGAGAGAGAGAAGAGAAAGCTCGCGAGAGTCGCGCGCTGAAAGTCACGTTTAAATATTCACTCCGAACTGTAATTATAGTCGTCAAAGAGAATTACGCCCCACGGAGACGACGACGACTACGACGACTATGACGAAATACGAAGTCCGCGCTCTAGCTCGTGCAGTTTACCCCGAGACGCCTAAAGACAGACGAAAGAGAGAGAGAGAGAGAGAGAAAGCGAGAGAAAGAGAGAATGGAGCTCAAGCCAAGCTACGGGATCACCTAAATACCATGAGAAACTTGATACATATTCTCGAATTATATTCAGCTCGCGAGCGCAGGCGAAGGCGAAGGCGCCGCCCGTCGCGGCAAAGGACGACGACGGCTCGATCCTGGGGGCACGTTTAACGCTGCCGCGCCGTCTCTCCACATCTTGCAGGAACTCTCGCGTCGCGCATAATTCCCCGGGACTACGTCGTAAACATTTGTCGAAATTTGCGAAACGACTGTTTTTAAAGGGGATGGGAGGAGGTGTGAGGGGGTGTGAGGCCACTGCTGCGGGCGTGCGTCGGAGTTTTGTTTTCCCCCCCTCTGCACGTAGTCGACGACGACTGTAGGCGAGAATTTCGCCAACTTTCTTATTTCTCGTAGTCGTCGGTCTCGCGCGCCTGGATGCAGGCTTGGCGAAATTTTTGAAGCGGTTGTAATAACAAGGCTTGGGAATCCGCTGCGGAGAAAGCCGTCGTTTGAATCCACGAGCTGCGGAGCAGGAAATAATGATGCGTGCACTATATTAAAGTAGTTTCGCGACATGGTGTGTATATAAATTTCAGGTGTAGTCTAGTGTTTCACTGATATAGAGGATCGCTTATTTCACGGGAAGTACGTGATAAAACGTACAATCGTTTGAGAACTCTAATAACACTATTATATGAAAATTCATAAATTTTTCTAAATTAAGAAACTGTTACATTTTCCTTTTAACTTGACCATCCAAACCAAAAATGAATCCATTCTCATAACCAAAAAAAAAAAAGTAAATCCGAAACACCAGCGTTGAATCCAAATTAAAACAAAACACGATCCAGCGACGAAGAAGCAGTAGCAGCAGCAGCAGCGAAACGCTCTTAGTCGAAAAACATTTTCCTGGTGCAGCTGCTCGGTGCTCGCACATATATAAACGCGGCGGCGGCGACGGCGGCGCGCAACTTTCCAAATTGATTACGAGAAATTTTTGCGCTAAGTGGTAAAGTCCCGAGCGTAGTCAGACGACGTCAAAGTCTCGAGATCTCTCTCCATCCTCCGCACTCTCTCTCTCTTTCTCTCTCTCTCTCCCTCTCTCGTCGCCTTAAGAGAATGAGGTCATTAAAACTGCACCTCTCTCGCCTCGTCTCGCTCTCTTAGCTTTCACGAAGCTGGAAAAGAGGGTGTGAGCTTAACTCGCAGTGCAGTCGGGGGATGAGAGGCGGCCGCTACGTGTTATATATACATATATATGGCGTACAGCTCGCCGAAATAACGCGAGGGAAGTCGGCTGCACTTTCCTTTCGCGAGCGTATATATAAGCGTTACTCGATATACCACCTTAGGATCGGCTTACACAGCCGCCCCTCTCCCCGATTAATGCAGCAGCATCGCAAGCGATTCGCTCGTGTCTTGGCTGCATCTACGAATATATGCGATATATTGGATTATATATCGTTTACGCCGGCGAGCTGTGTCAACTGATTCGTTTGTCGCAACGACTGTAATCTAAACCGCGTATCCTAAAGCATTTGTTATTTTAAGCGAGTGTCGAGCTCGTTGCGATACCCATCTAAACAGGGATTAATTTAGAAGTGACGTATGTTAAGTCTGTAAAGTAGTCGAAGAGAACAAAATTAGACGCGACACGCGTTCGACTTCACAGCCATCATGACGCACAAAATTCAAATCAGCGTCTCCATTTTGCCAAGCTCATGGCAGTAGATCTCGTCAAATTTCAACTTTATTGTGCTCCTTAATTCCCCTAGTACGTACGAACCATGACCACGTAATGAAAAGGCTTTTTAATAACTCTGACCCACACACGACGGATGAACAGGATGAATCCACCGTCTATCAGATTTTGCTTAGTCTTCGAGACAGCCATTTCAATTGTACTCGTACTGCAATATATTTATTCAAGGTATTGTCAATTGCTCAAAGACGAGACACTCAAGTACACCCTTGTCTCTTGATTCTCCTCACCTTCCAACTATTTCGCCTTATATATATCACGCACGTGAGCATATCCTCATGGTGCGTCGACGCGACCTAAAATAAAAACTCTAAAAGAGGCACTCAAATTCATCAAAAATTCGCTCTAGCCTCATTTCTCTCTCTCTCTCTCTCTCTCTCTCTCTCTCTCTCTCTCTCTCACTCCATTCCCTATCTACTTAGCACACAAAAATACGGGCGCTCGCAACGCACACGTGATTACTCGCTACAGTAAACGAATGTTTTTCGTCTATTCACAACGAGCATCCCAGAGACGTTAAGGCATGCGCATACTCCGGCCGTTGAATTAGCAAAAGCAACGAGAAATCTAATGCACACTCATGTACCGCGAAATCGTTTATATATATGCATATATTTTCGCCATAAATGCAAGAGCGTACACATTGCACAAACACAGAAACTCGCGCGGAGAAAGAGCGTAGATAAGGCACACACACATACTGTATCACATCTCGCTTTATTTCTACATGACTTTTTGTCCCTGGCTATGTACATTATATACGCACACACAGAGAGCGAGAGATACAAAGCAAACGCACACGGACATGTAACTTTTGCGCGTCGGAGGAGATGCTAAGATTACATACACACACACACATAGTCGCGCGCTTCGTACAGCACGTGTAAACATATTTCCCGGCGGGTGTTTGTATTCTATTTGGATGAGAAACTCGACGCGCCGCCCAACTCCTTTATTTCGACTATCCGTCTACGGCTCTCTTCCATTCCATCCCGTCCCCCCTTACCCCTCGTTTGTTTTCTTATACTTGAGAATTTTTGAGTTATTTATGGCTGCAGCCGCCGCCTTCCCTTATACTTACTCTTCTTCCGATTTAAATATTCACAATCTGATTCTTTGTTATTGTTAGCACGGGGGAGTATGTTGTCTGCTTCGCGCATGCGAGCGGAGTAACAATTTTATTTTTTTTTCATTAAAAAGTATATTATAGAGCTAGAGGATATATGATTTTTTTAATGGGATATCATGCACGGGCGAATTTCTAATTCGGCGCCCTGAGTGGCGTTAATGGAATCGCGAAAAAGTTCTGCGCGCAAAACTGCTGCGGAGCTCGAGCATTTCGCCGCTCTACGCCGGCATCAACAGCATTCTCTCTTTTTGTTTAACGAAGTACCCGAGGCGAGCCGCGAATCGCGTTACAAAAATGACAGAGACTATTATAGCGTACTCGCAGAACGCAAGTCATCCCGGAATTATCCAAAATAACTATTGTATTTTAGCAAGCAACGAAATAAAACAAACCCACAATCATTCTTACATACCATTGTGCACCCTCTGAACAACCGGTTGTACACCAAAACAGACTCCAAACTCAATCCCTGGGCTGGAGCTCGTAAAAAGCAAACTCTCCATCAACAAAGGCCCATCCCTCAGCGATATATAAGTGCGGAATATAAGCGCGCGCGCGGAGAACAGCTCAAAAATTCGTCCCGAGACCCTGCACTCTACAAAACTTTCCTTTCTTCGTCCCCTCGCTAACGCTGCCTGCATTCGCAAACGCCTCCGTGTCTGGGTGTGTGTTTTGCATTTGTTCGACCCCGCTAAACGTAAGGAGAGATATTTCAATATTGGCGCGCTCCCGAGAAATACAACTCTCGGGCGTGTGTACGCGGGCACGTAGAGAACTTGTCTTTTCTCTCTCTCTCTCTCTCTCTCTCTCTCTCTCTCTCTCTCTCTCTCTCTTGGCGAGACTCTCGACTACATGTTTTAGTGCAGTAGCAAAAGTTTTCGCAAGGAATTTTGGTAGAAAAACGGCCGGGTTAGCTGGCTAGGAGGATTGAAAAAATACGTGTATATCTGATGAATCGATTAAACCGAGGTGTGTTATACATTATAAATAATGGCCTCCTTAATGAAAGAATATCCCCTTGAATGTCCCGAATAACCATTCGTTCCAAGCCGCGGCAAAAAAAATCGAAGATAATTCCATATAAAATCTGCGCGGCCTCGCGTCAATTCCGCAAACGTAGCAATATCACTTACCGCGGAATTATATCGAGTTTCAATGTTTCTTTTTGACCCCCTATCATTTTTCACTTTCCCGTAGCGCGGGAATCTTTTCTACTCTCCCTCCCTCTCGCGCACAACTCCTATTAATTTCGCGCTTGATCCCGTCGGTGTCGCCAGCGGCGAAAACGTACGAGTTTCATTAAATCCGTGTACGTTACGAGGTCTCATATCTGCGGCGTATAATTGTGGGCTTTAAGCCGGCGATTGGGTCCTTGAAAAAAGAAAATGTTACGGGGATGGAAGGAAACAGAAGGTGAGGAAAAAATACGAGCGCGAGGAGGCTTTGATTAACTTTTTTTAATCAAGTCGCCGCGTCGGCATTCTATATACGGCTACTTATAGACCGGCGAGCCCGAGATCAAGTAGGATTAACGCATATAAATTGTTACGTGTTAATGGATTATTCTATCAGTTGTATTTTTTTTTGTTGGGCAGGGGAGGTGTATCGATGTAAATCTAATACAGTTAAGGATATTAAAAATTTGTGGTTTTTATTATCGACCGATTAATAAGTTACCATGATATAATGTGATGAGATCGTGAAATGAATAAAATGTAAAAAATTAATTTAATTAAAATTCACGTATTATAATACAGAATTAATTCATTAAAATAACAGTCAATACGGGCATCCCTTTATGAAAAACATTGTTTAAAATAAAAGCAACTGCGTAGGAAAAGTACACGAGGACATATACAATGTAGACAGCACAATCATAAAGTGAGAATAAATTGAAATGTATGTTTCGGCGGGAATATGCGCTGTCCGTGACGTCACGGCATAACATGACAAATTAAATGCCATTAAAATTTGTATATAGCACATAAAATTTACTTAAACTTCACTCGGAATTTAACCCAAGTTTTAAAGCTGCTCCTCGTCGCCAAGTTGATATTAATCATACGGAACAAAGTTCGCGCAAACTTTGCAACAGATAATAACTAAAGTCGCTTTGTGTCTCTATAGGTGTGCAAGTATTTATCAAAACGTATAAGGACAAAAGGTATTTCGCAGTCGGTACATTATCTATATACATTTTGATAATATTCTTTGTAGGCCGCAATAAAATTCATTCGGAAAAACTGTGCGTTCCAAAAACCGACGACTTTATAAACGACCCCAACCTTTCGATCATAAATCCACACATTATACCCCGAAGAGTCGAGTCCGAGTCGTAACATCGTCGACGCATCGCGACTCTTGTGGCCTCTTCTCAACCCTTTAATCCACCACCGGTAGCCGTCACGCAAACACACATCGAGAAACTCGATTGCCCGTTGTCGGCGCGGCATCACGTGTGTGCCGCTTTATTAATAATTTATGAGCCTTACACACACGCGCGCACACACACACACACACACACACGCGCGCGCGCGCGGGGAGAGACGGGCGAAAACGACGCGCTAAAACCTTTTTTTCTTTCCCCAGGCCCCCCGCCGCTTTTTTTCCCTTTTATCAATTATTTATGAGCCGATGACTCGCTTCGCGCGTACATATAACGCTCGCGCAATTTCTAAGCCTCGTTTTTTTCTCCCTCTCTCTCTCTCTCTCTATAGTGGAACAAGTGCCACGGGCTCGCGGTTAATTCATTACGTGACGCCTCTTCACCGGAGGGATTAGAATGTACATGAAGAGTGCCGACGCGCGTGCGACGCGTTTGCTCCCATGCCTCGAACGTTATTTTCTCTCCTTATCCTCTTTTTTTTCACATTTTAATCGCTTCATCGTTCGGTGCTCGGCTTGTCGATGAGACTTTTTTCGATTTTTGTTTAAGCTAAAGGTGTGTGCAAGAGTATGACAAATTTAACCATTGGATTGAGTAAAGCAATCATTTTTCCATTTAAGTAGTTTTGTATCAGTGCTGATTCTTTTTTCTTATGCTTAAACTTATTTTTCATTTCGATTGCTGCTTAAATTTAAGCAAAGTATATTAATATTCGTTTATTTACAGTAATGTAAATTACTTTTGTTCATCATGATCAGAGATAATTCACTTACACTCATTTCGTGCCGCCTACAAATCACTCATGAAAAATTTATATACATCATTAATTAATGCATCCGGGTAATTAAAGTAAACAAAATTTATATTTCATTATTTACGAACAATATTAACCTTTTGACAGCCGGGATGACGCCATTTGGCGTCATGCAATAATTTTGCTTGAAATTTCTTACTCGGGGGTTTTTGAGGTATCTGAGCACAAATGTGTAATCAGAATTTCAATTATTCAATTCCAAGATGGCGAATTCAAGATGACAGACCAAAAATTTTAAAAATATCGTATTTTTGTCTGGCATCGGTCTTTCTACTTTCATGTGAAACGAAAGAAATAATAAATAAAAAAAATTATCTAGCATCCATTTTTGATCAAAATCAGTATCAAAATCGTTCTCAGCAACACTTAAAACCCTTAGAAAACTTTCTTTGCTGATATAAAAATTTTGAAAATTTCCCTTTACCACCGCCAGCCGGCATGACGCCATATGGTGTCATTCCATGATCGGCTCACATATATTATTACTTAAGAAACATTTCTATGGAAAATTTCGAGAAAGTTACACTTTTTCAGTAGGAAAAATGCCGGCTGTCAGAAAGTTAATTACAAAAAATAATATCCAGTTAATGATATTTGTTATGCATGAAATTTAATTGATTGATCCACATGTATATTTGCACAGCTTAGTTTTTGAATAATAAATATATAATGTATCGCGTAATCGATGATATTTGTTTAATTAAAAAGTGCGTCGAGTAACTGAATATCGAAAAATGATGGTTTCATACACTCGGCGCGCGAACGCCATCTCGTTCAGTTACTCGACGCACTTTTTAATTAAACAAATATCATCGATTATGCGATAAATTATATATTTATTATTCAACTAGAAAGCAAAAAGCACGACTACATTAACCATCATTTTATTTAATCACGGACGCAACCTTTGTTTCACGGTAATAGTGGAATATCGTGACATAACATTTGAATAATAAAGAGGCATTTAAAATTGATTAAAAAACAGAAGATGTATATCTATGTACACTGGGTCTTATCGTATCCGACTAATTCTACTTAATGTATGTAGATATACTAGTGATTACTATTACCTGTTTTACTATTTGCTCAGTCGTACTTCGCAACTTCATTACTTCTACAAATGGTAACTCGAAATTTCTGGATTACTTAATCGAGTTCCCCCTTTTTTTATTCCATTAAACAGTTAATGTTCCTAGCGCGGAAGTTTCGCTTCGATAAAATGTAGCTTAATCTTGATCATTGTAGAGTAACTTGTCACTTGTTCAAATTTAAATAGAGATCTCTGAAGTTACATCAAGATAAAAAAAAATTGATGTAATAAATCAAAGGAAATTCAAATCTTAAATATAACATGTAAATCCACTACCTCAGGCTAAAGAAAGCTAAAAAGTTTCAATCATTCACTAAGTCCTAATAATAAAAAGATAGCTTTCCGAAAAATGGCTACATCAGTCAAAAAGCAAAACTATGGACATATCCAAAAAAAATCCCCGCTAAATCTCCCGGGTAAAAAACCAGAGAACAAAAGAGAAACCGCTTCGAGCGCTGACTTATGCCTGTTCGCACACACACACACACAAACACAGAGAGAGAGAGAGAGAGAGAGAGAGTCGAGTGCACGATAAGAGAATTCAACGTCCGCCCAAGAGCCGCGTTGCGTTCCGGGGGTGTACGGATGAGTGGGCCGCGATTACGTATTCCGATCGGAGCCGATACAAGCCGAGAGCCCGGTGATGGAGCGCTTTCCTACCGACTTCTCCTCCCTCTCTTGCCTTGTTTCCTACCCCCCTACCTCTCCTCCCCCCTCAGAGCCGTACTGCACCTTTTCCGCTGCGTTCTGCTGCTCGATCGCTTTGTGTGTTTGTGTGCGTGTGTGATATGTGTATATATGCTGAGTGTATAGGAGCAGCAGCTCTCCTCCTTTTTTTTTCTTCTCCTCCTGCGCATGTACACCGAGAGAGGAAGTTTGATGTTTCTCAAAGAGGTCAGAAGGAAAGAGTGTCGTCGTAGGCTTTTATATCGTCGATCCTCTATATCCGATTTTTGCCCGAGCTTTATTGGAGCGAAACGATCGCAATATCTTTTATTTCCTTATAGGACATTTTGAAAATTCAATAAAAAAAAATAAAAGAGCAAGAGAAAAAGCAATAGCTATATAGCGCTATATCGCTCGAGGAAAGAAGGGGAATAAAATGGATTAGCGCGCGGAAAGAACGCGCGGCGTGTGTATAGGGGAGGGTTACAGGTAGTCGAGACAGACAGGCGGCAGCGGCGCGTGTTTGCTCAAAGGCATTTCCGTTATCTCGTGATTGTTGAGAAGCCCCACGCGAGCTGTAGGAGGAGAGACAGAGAGTGAGAGAGAGGGAGAGAGATAGACGTCGACGGGCGAAGATAATTGCTGCGCGCAGCCAACGACGACCGCTGCTTCATCGCGCTATCGGCTCCCCATATATGTACGTCGTCGTCCGACGACTTGTTATCGTGTGTGCGTCTGTGTACATAGCTTCTTTTTCTTCCTCCCTCTCTCTCTCGCTCTCTCGCTCTCTGTTTCTCTCTTTAGAATTTAGTTACAGAGCCCCGAGTAATTTGCTCTTTAAGTAGATAAAGGATAAATTGAATTTCGTCCCGCGGTATCTATATAGAGGACTTTGCCCGCTGCAACCACGATGATTCGTCTTCTTCCTCGAAATGGAAGTTCTTTTTTTTTCGCAAATTACCTGGGTACTTGTATTATGAATTACTTTTATCACTGAACATTAGAATTACATAAAAAATTGTAATAAAGTTTACTTACTACTTGAAGAAATGGTATTTTAATTAATAGGTTATTGGCTTCTAAGTTTCCCGGCCACGAAATCATCGTGAGCCTATCATCAATAATTCAATAAAGTCTCGCTCAATTAAGCAATTGATGCTTCCATCAATAACGGCGGTGTACACGTACATTTTCACAAATGCGGATTATTAAATTTTGCGATCGCGCGAAAGAAACGATCGTAGTGATCGAGTCGACACGCACGGGGAAGGGCAAAAATGAACAAGCGATCCCTTAATACGATAATTCGCATCCACATTAACTGGTAATAATATCGTCGCGCAAACAGCCATTCAATAATAATAATCAATCTCTCGCCAGTCTACCTTTTCCGTCGGTATATTCGACAATATTACAAAACTCGCGCTGCCGAGACAGAGTCGCTGAAATTCTGGCAACTCCCCCTCCCTCATCCCCCGACCCCGCGCGACGTTATTAAACTGCAGTATCGAAACAAAAACTTTGCTCTTTCATGCGTGTGTATACATGTATAGCGAGAGAGAGAGAGAGAAGCGAGCGATAGACCATCTTCCTCCATTTTCATTTAAAAAGGAGAGCTGCTGATAATTTCGCGTTCTGCGCCTCGCGACAGCCACTATATACGTATATATACGAGGGTAGGAGGGATGGGAGGGAAGAAAGAGAAATGGAAACGGGGCTTTTAATACGGACGAGGGCACGACTATGTCGTCGTTGCATTTATTTCCATGTCATTGAGTCGAGCAAGAAAAAAAAACGTCTCTCCCGCGTGCCAATCTTTGCGAATATCTCGCGAAGGAAGAGCGAGAGAGAGAGAGAGAAGAAGAAGTTAAACGGATGAACGCCAGGTTCGTTTTCTCCTTCTATTCGGTATATATATTTAAATCAGCTACGAGACGCGCGCCTTTTCTTGTTTGGTACGTTCCTTGTTCTCCTATACGGGATCAATGCGCCACTTTGACTGTTACGCACATTTTTATCAATCCTTGGATGGAAGGGGGATTTTTCATTTTGAATAGATTGAATTTCTGTGACGGTGGGTGGGGAATTGGGGTAAATTTTTTACTACGTCGAATTATGAATGCTATATATTGGTCCAACATTTTCTCTGATACATCGGTCCTGCATCATTACTAAGTTATGGGAAGTTATTTTTCGCACCGTACCGTCAGTTAAATAAACAGCAAATGCGCCCGTATTTATAGTAATGGGATATAAAGTATTGTAAATTAAACTTGTAACATTGCATAATCTGTACATTAATTCTCGTTTTTAATCTCGACTTTGATATTTCTGCTTCCAGGATCGCTGCAAATTACGGAGTCCGATCCTTCAGATCAAGGAAAGTACGAGTGTGTGGCGAGCAATACTGTGGGCACCGAATACTCGAAATCCACCTCGCTTTACGTCAAAAGTAAGTTTTGCTAATCAGCTTAATTTTTATACGATTAACCATTTGAATATGAACTTATGTAAATTGTTTAGCTCTAGTTAAGAAAAAGCAATAATATAAAGCTTTAATAGACTACAATTGCTATACTATATTTTAAGTAATATTGCAACATATAAGAAAAGGACTTTCTTTTGTAATTTGACAGCGATTTTGGTCTCCGACATTTTCGACAACAAAAATCTTTTAATTGTGGATGAAATCTCAAAACTTGAACTACTTAATTTTTACGTCATTACCGAGACGCTGACCGAGAATATTTTCCAAAAATTAATCTCTATCTTTACATATTTCGTTAAATGCAAGAACCGGTAAGCAAAGAATCTTCCCGGCTATAGCGCACATTCTTTTAAGATTTGACAATATAGATACCAAAGTTCCCGAATTAGAATCGCGTTAATTCGATGATCCTTAATAAGCCTAATTTTTTAATTTATCCGGTGTCACTGGAAGTAGCGCCAATTGATTAGTTTCCCGCCGAGTAGAATGTGTAACTCAATCTTATCTGGGCACAAAACTTCCATGTCTTGTGCGCGCACCCAGAGGATTGAACTTTTGGCCCAGTTCTTCTTTTATCTGTCTTCCATAGGATTGGAAATAGCTTCGATTAACGAATAGTGATTTGCGAGAATTCACCTTGCGCTACATCGTAATGCTACTTTCATTCGTTCCACCTCGCTGAATAAAAGCAATGCTAAATTCGCGGAAACTCACTATAATGTCTATGTCCTCGTTGCGATTAGCGTCACGTACACTTGGTGTTTTTAAGAAACAATCGATTTGCCAAAAGCAACGATGCAAAATGTTCCTTCGGTGATCTGTTTCGAAAATCACTTTCAATATCGGGATGTACACTGAATTTTTTATAATACGTAACTTGAGCAATATTTTTCCTCTTTTCGTTTACTCAAAAATCGCTATAATTGTCGAATAACTTTTAATCCAAAGTTTACTTCCCTATCGTTATGTAATTTAAAAAATGAGAAATTCATAGCAAAAAAACAAATCACTTCCGTACTAACGAAACCGAAAACGTGGCCCATATAGTGCGTCGAGTGGTGCCGCAGTTCACGATCAGACCGAAGCCCTTGAACGAGGTGATGCTTGGCTCGTCGATAAACCTGACGTGCGTGGCTGCCGGTGCGCCTATGCCGTACGTCAAGTGGCACAAGGAGCCTGCAACCGATCTCACCCCCGACAATCAACTGCCACCGGTTGGCAAGAACGTACTGCGCCTCAAGAACATCCAGGAGTCGGCCAATTACACCTGCATTGCCTCCAGCGAGCTCGGCATCATCAACATTACTACCCTCGTCAAGGTTCACTGTGAGTACATATACGTTAACTTCGGGTGATACGTTGATGCTCGATTTCTTCACCGCCTTATATGTGGACAATTAACAAACTCATTGTCAGTATAATGTTCGATACCGACTCAATACTTGATCTGCATCGTACAACAGATAATTAAATTTCTTGTAGTTCACATCTGACATAATATTGACTACGAGATAATACTTTCTTTTCTTTCGTAGCATCAAATTTCCTTTACTGTTTAAAACTGGTTATACGGAAGGTGAATAGATTACTTAACAACCCGAATTAAATACCGAAAAAAAGTGTGTCCCTTTTTACCCTGACATCAAGCGATAAGCGATAATCATCGATAATTGTCTTTGAGCAGCACTACCTCTGGCGCCTGAGAACGTGCAGGTCTCGGACATCACTGCTACGTCGGTGAAGCTCTCGTGGTCGTACAAAGGCCCGGACGCCCTCGACTACTACGTGATACAGCACAAGCCGAAGCACGCCGATCAGGCATACGCCGAGATCTCCGGGATCACGACGATGTACTACCAAGTGCGTAGTCTAAGTCCCTACACCGAGTACGAGTTCTTCGTGATAGCCGTGAACAACATTGGACGCGGAGCTCCGAGTACCCCGGTGCTCGTTACCACTGGCGAAACAAGTCAGTATTCTCAGCTGTTTTATGTTTTCTATAGTTTTCTCGTATCGTGATTAGTTGGTTATACTTTGGGGGGGGGGGGGGGGGAGCAGTTGGGTTTTTGTATAAGGTGGAAGGAATGTTTTGTAAACGATAGTCAGTGAGAGCTGGTTGAAAGCTGCACATATGGGGAAGTTTTTTTTTTTTGTGGAAGGCGATGCATGCGAAATTACGTAATTTTTTACGGGCGAATTGGAAGTTGTGATTGGGGTTATCGAATTGTATTTACTCTTTACAAAACATTTTTACCATGGTAGTCTAGATGTTCTATTATACATATTTATATATTATGAAAATATTAAAATTTTATCAATTGCAGCATTGAGATTTAATTGAGGATTTGGTTCGCGTTTCGTTCAATTTAATTCGTCTGATACATAAATTATTAAATTATAATGTTCCGACAACAACGTTATTTTTATTATGAATTAAGTAATATCCGTACATATTGTATTAGCGAGTGTCAAGTCAACTGATTTTTCAGTAAAATGAAAATCATACGTTTGACAGCAAACCACATTCTCAATTGAAGAAATGTTATACGTTTATAATTATGACTCGAAAAACAATCGTAATTCAAGTCTCGTTACAATTTGTTACACGAGGTAAAAAAAATAATAATAATTCCATCATCATGTACACAAACTCATGCATAATACGTATACATTTAACGCGAGAACTGAAACGAGTCGTAAGGATGGAGTAGTTTTTGTTTTTGCACTTAGGTGTTTTTTTTTTGCACACTCAAATCATAAATGAAAAAAATATATATGCATAAAAAAAATCAGAAAAGTATTTTTGAGACGGTTTTTGAGGGAAAATTTTGTACTTTTTTTCATGCCGTCGTACGCGGACACGTTCGATAACATGTAAGTGACAATTTTCGAAAGAAAATAAATATTTTTGTAGTCTACCAAAAAAGCACTTTTTTCACTTTTGCTCCTTTTTCACTATTTTGTCTCTATCACTCTATCGCTCTCTAGATTTTTGCTCTATACCTTTTTTTTCAATCTCTCGATCGCCTTACTTTTTTTCTATATATCTTTTGCACTCTCTCTCTCTCTTTCTCTCTCTCGCGTAATTTTTTGCCGATCCGAGAAAAATAGTGTGTGTTTGCGAGTGTGTGGTTTTTTTCGTGTCGTCGGCTCTTTTTTCAAACAATCTCACGATAAATATCACCAACTGCACCATTATTTCCTCGACTCTTAGAGCACTTCAAACTCACTTGCACCGAGAGAAGGTTAACCCGAAACTCTTAGTCAAATCGAATAAACGTTTATTTATGTCGTTCGGTAAATTCTTATCAATATTTTATCCATTTATATTCTCTACTTTTATATATATATATACCACCATAACTTTTCTCTGCAATTGTAAAATATTTCACATTAATAACTATTGGTTTTGCCGTAAAAGCATTCATTGCAGTCGAGACTTTACGCGCGCGCCCTCCTTATTTTTTTTATTGAAATGCCTAAATAAAATTCAGGCAGTCGTTTTAAGTTTTAAGATAAAACTTCTCTCAGTGTGAGCTCCACGGCGGCTGTGTAAATACGAACGAAGGAATGACATAAAGATACGTGACGTTCGTTCGTGTTTTCACGAGCACTCAAAATGCACTACAGTCGAGTGAACCATAAATAATCAATTGACCTTTTCTATATAGCGGAATCAACAAATGGAGGCGCCAGTAAGTCAAAGTCACATATTAAGAGTGTTGTAGTGATTTGGTTTCCTTTCATATTTTTTCACTACACAAAAAAAAACAAGAAACGTAATATTAAAGGGTCAGATAGGAAGCTCGTAAGGAGACTCGAATGCTCTCTCGTAAAGTGCTTAAACGCCCTGACTATTGATTTTTCAAATCACAAAAGAACAACGGGTCAACGAATTCCTATCAGACTTTTTGAAACGAATTTTTTAGATGAGTTATTGTGTGTGGCACACCGTAGAACCATAGAAAAACACCACAGCAAATTTGAGTTAATTTTTCTTTTAGTATGAATCACGTTTTGGTATTTATATAACACACGTTTTTATCTAATTTTCATTTGAACCCTTGATTTTGTATACCTATAGTTTTATTGAACTTTGGCTTTTGATTTCGAATTTCGAACTAACTGTATTACTATATGATTTATTTCACGTTGAATTTATTAATACCCATGTTTATCGATTAGATTTATCATTTTGTTAGAGAGATTCGATATTAGAGAAATGTTTTACTGGCAGTTGTGGGAGCGATGATTGAAAATGTGCCTCTTTCTTGTTGTTTTGCAGAACCTGGTAGCGCACCACGTCGAGTGCAGGTTCGACCATTGAGCACGACCACAATGGTCATTCAGTGGGACGAGCCGGATACGCCGAACGGCCAAGTGACGGTCAGTACATCCCAATTGCCATTGTTCACCAAATTTCATTGAGCTAATTGTTTATCGATTTCTTCACGCTTTAAAAATATTCAATAAAACACCGAAATCGATAAGCAATCGTCTTAACGAATATGCCTCTTAACCGAAAGCATTATACTTGATCGTATTCGCAAAAAAAAACATGTCGCAACAGGGCTATAAAGTGTACTACACGACGGATCCGAGTCAGCCGATGTCCAGTTGGCAGTTCCAGACAGTCGACAACAATCAGCTGACTACGATATCCGACCTGACGGCCTTCATGATCTACACTATACGAGTACAGGCACTGACGAGCGTCGGACCGGGGCCACTGAGCAATCCGGTCCAGATAAAGACGCAACAAGGGGTACCGAGTCAGCCCGAGTCGTTGAAAGCCGTAGATATCGGCGAGAACAAGGTCACGCTCAAGTGGAACAAGCCGGCTCATAGCGCCGAGAACATACTCAGCTATGAGCTGTACTGGAACGACACTTACGCCAAGGTGATTATATCATAGAGTCGCATCGTCACAATTATACAATTAATTAAAAGATTAAAAGGGACTCGTATTGATATATAAGCATGTGCAAAAGTGTACCTTTACGCACCGAAAGCAGTGCGTAAAATAGGTTCTTCGCGCATAGAGTATACCAAAAGAAAAGCAATACTTATTGCGTCGCAAATCGTTACTTTAATTATCTTGTTTTCGTTCCACCACCGCAGGAGAAGCATCATCGAAAGATCGCGGTCTCGGACAACTACACGCTGACGAATCTCTACCCGAACACACTGTACTACGTGTGGCTGGCGGCGCGCAGTCAGCGGGGCGAGGGCGCGACAACGATGCCACTGCCTGTTTTCACGAAGCAGTACGGTAAGCAAACTGTCACGCGCGCGCGACTCTGATAAAAAGAGCGCGCGAATGGCAGCATACGAGGCCGTGTGCCCTCATAAGTCGACCGCGTCGATCCTCGCTTCCCCCTTTTTTACCCACGTCTGGGGGCGAAGGGGGGGGGGGCGTTGATCGAGTCGGCGGTCGTTCAACGGGTATATACACTGATATAAAGCAGGTAGGGTTGTTTTATGTAGATGGCAAAACTATATATAACCGAAACAACAGAGTGAAAATCAATTTTCGTAAGATTACAGAGCTTTTAGCTGTGTAGCCATTGATTGTATATGTGCACACGTTGAGAAGTGATGCAGTAAAGAATGAGAAAGAACAAAAAATAACAGCTAGACTCGTAATGATATTTGATTTAGCTTGAAAGGAAAACACTTTGCTCTGTGTACTTTTTGGGGTATAAGTTAGACGGCCACTTTTTTATCTGCTAGACTCACTTGTAGAGCTATTTATTACTTGTTGTTTTAACCTCGAGACAGCTATATGTGGGGGAAATATGATGATTATGATGGAAGATATGAGTTTGAGGAATAAATCGAGAGCACAGTTTGTGATACTGTATATGTTTTTTTTTTGTTTTTTTTTTATATATATATATAATGTGTGGGAGAGTGAGAATGACTGCATGCCTTGCAAACGAAAAAGCCGTTTTTGGATGCCACTTTATATATATCTATATATACGTACATATCATACATATAAATTGCACTAAGCACTGCATCAATATATATGTGTGCATTTTGGGCACCTCTTTTTTCATTCTTATTAAAAAAAAGGAACCTTATACCTTTTTTCGTACATTTTTTTTTTTATTTACGAAAGAATATTATTAGTTTGATTATTTTTATCCTCTTTCCAGTTTAGTTTTAGTTATTACTTGTCAATTTTTCTTGAGACTGATGGTAAGTGCTTTGACTCGCCGTTTTACTTTGAAGCTATGATCTTTGAGTATTAACGAGGTTCTCAGCGACTTAATGTACGTCAGCATTTTTATTGTTCGAGGGTTGGATTTTGATTTACTGAACTATGTAAACATACGAAAAAGTTATTGGTTTACTATAATTGAAAACGAAGGAGTCACCTGTTCTCGTCGCATTCTACTTTCAGATTTTAATTTAGTATTTCATTTATTTTTACTTATATTTTCTATACAAAATTATAAATTTTTTTTTGTCATTATACGTTTGTTTATATAATACATTTTTTCTATTCAATTTAAATTATAATGATAATTTTTCTGAAAATGTTTAGAAAGATATATTTTTTTAAATCTACTTATTTATAATTGAAATTTTTTTCACTACATGAGTAGATTTAAAAACATATATCTATTCAAGCATTTTCATAAAAATTGTTACAAAAAATGTTACAAAATTGAATAACAGTATTATGCGATGAAAATAACCGACTACGTGGACGGAGATGTAGAAGTCATCTTAAAATATAACTTTATTTATTGAGCTGCTACATAATAAAATGAATTTAATCTCAACTTTATGATAGTATTAAGAATTAACAATATTTAATTTTACTTTGAGTCATGCAAATGAAGTCATAGTATTAAATAAATAATGCGATATCCGTGTAGTTAGAAAATACTTTATTATGAACAGAATAATTTAAATATTGGTATTCTTATCTATAATACATATTGGTTAACTATACATATCTTACATACGTCAATGAAACAGCTCAATAACTAAAAACGTGACTTGCACATCCCCTCCTCAAAATTTCTGTCAACCTCTCGAACTCTATATCCGCCTCAAGACAGACTTTTCTCTCTATCTCTCTCTATCCAGCTCGTGTCTCTCTTCTTTACTCTCTCTCTCTCTCTCTATATCTCGACCTGCCTCTTTCTCTCTCCCAAATGTTTTATATGATTTGTCGGGCCATGAGCTCTTGTCTGTTTTTTTTGTTTTTGTTTTAATTTGTAAAACCACCCCGACATCCCCCTATAATCGAGTGTTATACAGTCCCCGGGGCTCCGCCTCGCAATGTAACCGGCCATCCGAGGAGTCCAACCTCGATACTGGTTAAGTGGGAACCGCCACCGGTCGAGCGATCCAACGGCCGGATCGTATACTACAAGCTGCATTACGTGGAGAACGGCCGCAGTGATTCCGAGTCGACGATATTAACCCTGTATAATAACACGGAACACTTGTTGGACGAGCTGAAAAAGTGGACAGAGTACAGGATCTGGGTTGTCGCGGGGACGAGCGTTGGCGACGGACCCCCAAGCTACCCCATTACCGTCCAAACTCACGAAGACGGTATGTATCTTATGTATACGACCAAACGAATACTGCATTTTGTTTTTTTTTTTGTTTTTTTTTTTCAAGGGCTGTAAAGCTCCGTGATATTTTCAGTTTTTTTTGTATGGGCGACTCCGAGTCTCGCTTGGAAATTGGTGGATGTCTGGACTCGCGATGCGATATTGATTCAGCGAATTGGTTGATGAACGTTGTTTTATAATTGTTTACTGTACTTTTTTGGGCAGGGGTCAAAGGAGATGACCAATTTAACGAGTTTTTCAATGATTCGCTGAATTATACGGACATTCTTAAAAGTTTTTCAATAAGCTCGTGAGTTTATTATTTACGAAAATTCAAATGGTTATACAGTTGAAATTGAAAGATATGCATACTTTAAACTTGATACAGAATTGTATTTGTAATTTTATAATATGACAGAAAATGGCTATTTTGTTATTTTAGCCATAAATATTGGATTTATTTTTTTCATTAAATTTAAAAATACTAAAAAAATATTACAGAATAATGAATAACATTAATTCTACATCAATATTAGTAATTTCCTTTAATATTAAAATAACTATTTTACATTATATATAAATAATTGTATTTTATTAATGCATTTTTAAATATACTCAATAAAAAATGTACATGATAAAGTATTTGAAAAAAAGGATTGGTAAACCAATCATCTAAATTTAACTGTAATAATTTTCAATCGATATAATATTGGTTTTTAATGTTTTCGTTTTTTTTTTAATTCGTTTGTCTGGGCTCGGATTTCCAGGCGCGAAAGAGTCGCTCGTTTATCGAACAACATTGACCATAAACGAAATTATAAAAGAGCCAAAAATATAAAAGCCCGCCAAAAATGCGACTGTCGCTGCCATGCGCGCGATTTTTTCAGTGCGAGACGTTATAAGACCGCAGCAACCGATGTTTGACTTTCTCGATCCGGTAACGAACTATTAATATATATTCTGCACTTTCGATTTCAGATTTCAAATAAACGTCTATTCAACACCTTTCTTCCTTTCAATCTTCAATCTCAAACGACCAAATTCTTTCCCGACTTGTATAAATTTAATTTTTTTTTTTCTATCGCCTTTCTGTTATTACTTTTTCATTTGATTCTGTACTTTGTTGAAGTTTCTTTCTGTACTCTACACTTTCTATCATCTGAAATTTAGCTGAACATAAAAGAAAAAGTATCCGTGCACTGTTTTCTCAATGAGACAAAATACGATCGATGAAAAGTACATCCTGAAGAAAGAATTTTTTCAAATTTTTGACTTTTTTGGCTGTGCGCAAATATTTTTGAGCGCAAATTTTTGGTTCGACAAGAAAATAAAACGATTTTTTGCTCCTGAATCTTTTGTGCGAGAAAAAATTTTTACGTTACGACGACATTTTGCGCGAGCGTTGGCCTTGAATTTTTTTGGCTGGCGATATTTTATATTTTTGGAATTTTTTAATACCCCCAAAAAATTTTTGTCCTCCCCAACAGAAAAAAACAGAACTTTTTTGCAGGTTTCATGCAGCCACGGATTTTTTGGTCGCTGATAATGATATTTTTGAATTCAGCGATAATGCGATGATATTTTAGCAAAAAAAAATGCAATATATTTTTGATACATTTTTTACAGGGTTTAATAATCAAATTTTTCTCATGCTAACACTTTTTGTAACAATTGGAATAATGATAATGATGATATTAACAATAGCAAACTAATGATAACCGACTCTCTCTCTTTTTAATCGGTGGCGAAAATTTTTTGTTCTAATGATTGAACAAAGAAAATAACTTTTTTTACACGCTTACTAATGAATTAACGTTTTTCTCATTATTGAACTCACAGAAATTTTTTTCTCCCCTTTTTTTAAAGCATTTACAGGAGGATGATCCAGGTTTTGATTATATAAAAAGCAACTAGTACTTAAGAACTCGATACTCACATTACGATACTAACCCACCTCGTAATCAACGTATTCATTATTTCTATGTTTTATTTTTGTCTCTCATCTCATGTCTCACGTGATTTCATTAAAGAATTATCTGTTTTTGTTTCCGTTCATCTCTACTCTTCTTTTTTTTTTTCATTTCTCTTATTAACTTCTAGAAAATTAAAAATAACGGGCTATCTGCCGCTCTGCGACGTCAATCCTCATTATTCTTTCAAGTAACAAACAACATATTTTCCAGCGCTTTCCTTCTCTCTTTTGTTTTTTGTTCACTCCTATAAAGTAAAAGAAAGAACGAAACGCTGCATATTTTACTGGCTTGCACTCGCAGACAGCCCGATTATTTATTTCTCATCTGCTTACATCTACGTAGCAATATTACACGCTATAATGTCAATAAAATACAATCATAACACATGTATACAAATATATTATATATAATATCTCAAATCTATTTTTTTCTAACTATATAATATATATATATATATACATTACGTATAATAATACTATATATATTTCTATATTTCTGAGATAAGGCTCTTCTGTCTTTAGTTGAAAATTTAGTTTCTATCGTTTGCACATGTTTAGAGCATGCTGAATTCGTTTGTTTAATTATATCCCTCGGTCCACCACGATCCAAATTAATATATTATATGCGGATTAATTAAAAATGAATTCAAACGATCCTCCAGTCCTTTTTCTATAGTCCTCCTGAAACTCCTTATTAATCCTACCGTCGAATTGTGATTGCCTAAGCTCTGCCGAGATTACGTTCAGTAGTATTCCCTTCAATTTACCCACTTTCCGATGCTTTAACTATTTCGCTCGGTACTGTATACAAACTGCTATACCGATCTCTGTAGTAGTGGCATGTCGATGCACGTATCTTTCTTACTTCTTTTTTCAACATCCATTTTGTATTTGAAGCTCAAACTCTGATATTTCAGCTTATCTGCATGACGTATACGTATAATCTCCTGTATTCTCTTCCAACTATCCTAGATCCTTGTGATTTAATTATCTTGGAATTTTAAATAACATTCTTTTTTTTATACTATTTGCATGCGTGCCATCAATGTAGAAAGCAGTTTTCTTCTCTCTCGTAAAACAAAATAAGAAAGAATTTTCTATTTATTTACAAAGTACTTTTTACACTCGTACCCTGGACTCACAAAGTAGAAAAATGCACCGATACAATGCTTCATTTTCATTAAAAAAAAAAGCAACGCACCCAAGCCTCATACTCATGCACATTTTTCAATCCAATTATTTCCCGCGGCGGAACAAAAAAAAGACTTTGACGCCCATCTCGCCGAGATGGGCTGTCAATTAATAAAGTCGCAATACATCTTGGCCCCGTTGTTTTCCGATAAGGTTTTCTACATAGCAAAAGCCACTGTGGTGCACCACTCGCGAGCGCATGAATAATGAATGTGCAACCGAAAACGCCTCAGCGGCGAGCGATTCCTTCGGCCCTTCTAAAAATAAACGAAAGCTATCGGGTGTTGCCTTTCTTGGGTAATTATACGGCGAAATTATGAACTTTGATGTGTAATTAGCTCTCGAGGCAAACTGCCTCTGCTGTTGTACAATATAAGACCGGCAAACTTGATACCCAAACTTTTGCGCGGGAGATGGTACGACTCTCTCTCTCTCTCTCTCTCTCTCCCTCTTGCGAAATATTGAAAATCAAATCAAACATGAAAATTCTCAAATTTCTTAGAAGGGCTGAAAGGCGCCGTGCACTTTATACACCCGATGCGATGCTTCTTATATATATATATCTCTATTTCTTTGCTATTCCATATATCTCTCTCTCTCTCTTTCTCTCTTTGGATATCTGTTTTCACCGCTTCCGTGTATCTTCGATTTCACTCTTACGAAGCTGCGCGAAGTATGACGCTGCGACTTCTATTACTTTCGAGATGTGCGCGACGCAATGCAGAATAGTTCGTTCCCGTCTTTTGCGCTATTTATTAAATACTTAGATTTTCACTGGACTGATTGAATCGAAAAGATTGTAATTAATTGTCGGAAAGGTAAATTTTTCAATGTACAATGAGGTAAATGTTGTTATTATACTTTAACGAGTCTCTGAGGAATTTTGCTGTGAAAAGTGTAAAACTCTGTTACGAAACACTTCAATTTGCGCACTTTTATCGCGCTTCTTAAAAAATAATTTTCAAGGAAATTTTCGAAAAATTTTTTCCTTCCAAGGGAAGACTGCTAAAAAATTCTATTTCTTATGTATTAAAAAAATTCTATCTAAAAATAGTACCAAATACTTTTGTAAAAAGCGAAATATTGCCTTGCTTCATAAATACCAAACGTTACATATTTCATTAACATCGCCGAGCTACATTTTTGTCGCTTTAAAATTCATTCTGCCTATATATTACAAATACCAAACGTTTCCATTCAAATTTAAAGTTCGGTCGAAATAATAGTGGAAAAGTTCGCGCAGAAAACTCTCGTCGTCAGTCTCTTCGTGGCGCATAATGAATTCAACGAGCGCGCGCATCATCTCGAGAGTAAGCCTATATATACATACATGTCTTCAACTCTCTCTCTCTCTCTCTCTCTCTCTCTCTCTCTCTCTCTCTCTCTCTCTCTCTCTCTCTCTCATTTTTCTATCTATTCCTCGAGGGTAATTCGATACACATCCATATATCCCGCCCCACACATCCGTCTCTCTCCCGAATGTAAACTCGGCACTGGGCGAACGGCACTCGCACGACAAAAAAAAACTAAAGAAAAAAGCGAAAAAAATAAATATCACTGCTACTAGCGCACAAAAACTATATATATTATATCACTATATTTATTGTTCGACTCACGATATGGAAAGCACAGCTTTGATGATCAAATAAGCACCTTAATTTATTGAGAATTCACACCGTCAATCACCACGTTTTGTATTTATTAATCGTGTAAGCTCGCACTTTGTGAAGCACCAAGCCAGTTGCCACTGCAATAATTTACGCATAATCGTGTGTTTATTATAATATCGACGCACTCACTTTTTAGACTGCACAATTTGTCTGTCTCTGTTCACTCTTTTTTTTTCAAATTTTTTTTCTTTTTTATCACGGCGCACAGTCTCACCTCTTGTATTACTATATATTTACAATATAACGTGCAGTCGATATATGAAATTGGAAGAATTTTATTATAAAGTTCGTGGAATCTCACGCACACACGTTCGTTTATATATATATATTAATATGTCACGTTTTCGGGCACTTTCGCACCGCACGCGTAATAAAACGGGGGCGAGTCGACGTACGGAACTGATTCGAGCTCAAATTCGTGTACAAAATGTTTGTTTGTTATTTATCTCTCTCTATATATACAAGTATATATATATTTTTTATGAAAACCAACTTGTCAAAATATTTCCATATTCGAATTGGTTTCTGGCGAGAAGTAGTTTTTTGATTTTTCGAGCATCAAAGGCGGTGGCGTCTCGGGTAGTCTTCGCATGCCGGCAAAATCAAGCCACGATTCTCCAGACGTATATATAATATAGTGTGTACGCGCGCGAAAGCTCCGGGAAAACTACTCGACTGCCTTGTGTACACACGGAGAACCTCGCGCGCGCGCCTGTATATCGATGAGAGCATATACATAAGCATACACCTGCATCGCACAGCTCCCGAAAGTTCCTCGCGTCGACTCGCAGCTCTTACGCCTGCACAAAAATTTCTATATCCTATATATATAAAAATTACGAGCATATAAGTATATCTATAAGAGCACATATTTCGATATCTCTTCACCAATATTCACTGTGTATATGTAATGTAAAATCCGTACGTACAGTCTATATATCTATATCGCACTCACGTCTCGTGTTGAGCACCAATAAAAAAAAAGCAAAGCAAAATAACAAATAAAAAAAAATCACGCAGCACCTAAATATATATATATATCTAACGGCACCCTTGTATGTACTTGGACAAAAGTAAAAAATATAAGCAACGTCACCGCAGCACCTGCTGACTGCACTCGTGTGTGTGCGCTGCACCTTTGCGAATGGAGAGACGCGATGCCGAGGCGCCGCATCCGTTCTGATCTCGGCGTATAAAAGTCTCTTAAGAGAAGACTCGATTTCAGGATGGATTCGAGCCTTGACTCGCGTGTAATGGCTCGGATGCGAGTGAATGCGAGAGATAAGACAGTTGGACTGAATGTGTGCGTGGAATATAAGGGATATCTTCCCCATCGTTTTATCTGTATATATTTATTAACGGTATATGGAGAAAGACGGAAGTGCAGTGTAATGGATGGGAAGGGGGTGATGGGAAAGGGTAGCGAGTAACTGCATACACGACGTAATGTGTGTGCAGCTCGACCGGGTAGTTTATGTATATGTTGTATGCTGGTTCTTTAACTCGTCGTCGGTTGGCTATCTTTGTATAGTGACTTTTGCACCCTAGGGTTTTTTGCGCTTGGAAAGATTGGGGAATTTTTTCGATTGCGCATATGTATTTGAGTGGATTGTATGTGGAGACAAAGTGTTTCTGAAAAAATACAATTTGGCCAGCCTTAATGAAATGAAATTGTCATTTTATGATGAATTCGAGATTTTTGAAATTTACAAAACAAAATTGATATTTATTAAAATAAAACATTTGCTTGATTGAATACAGCGTAGCGTTAAATAAAATAATGCACTAAATGTGTAGATGATAAATTATACGACATTAATAAAAGATTGTTTATATAATATATATTATTTATTGATTAAGCTGAGCATATAGTTATTGTTATTGTTACGTATTTCATTCTCTCAACATTAGTTTTGTATATGAAATAATTTATAAGAATTATTTTTATATCTTTCGAAAATTTTTAAATCGCGAATTCGTACAACCAACATATTTTTATCCACGTACAGTTATCGGAAAAATGCAATCGAATGAATAAGAATGAATGATTTTCGCGATAATAAAACAAAAGCCAAGACAAACACTTATTAAACAGCCAATAAGGGACCGACGACGGAGAGTCAGGGTTGGTGGGAAACATCGTCGTACCAGTGGTTTTGATCTCATTCTCATTTGAATACCAATAGAAAAGTATAGCTCATAACGGTTTCTGCGATCCTCGAATTTTCGCGAGCGTACAATGTAAGAGACTCAAAAAACGCGACTAATTTACATGTGGATTAGAATGCGGGACTTTGCTGGGGATCGATAAATTTCTTCGTTGCACTTTTCAGATTGTGGTTCCTCAACTTAAATGTATAGTATATTACATGTAATTGCATTATACTTGATTATCTATGTTTAGTAGAATTGTTTGATAGAAGAAGCAAGTATTTGTATAAAGCAGGTAATTCACCTCGCCGCACGACAAAGAGAATTGCCGCTCCATCAAAGTCCTTTCTTCCACAGCGTATATAACTTTCATTAATCACCGATATCTACGTGAAGAAATCGCGGTAATGTATGCCAATAACAATATTATACTAAGCGTAATCATTATTTTTTTTCCTCTCAACCGTCTTTGACCATTTCTTTTTTTTTTCTTTTTTTTTATTAAATGTATTCTTTTTTGCATGAAAAACCATATGTATATCAACCGGAAGTCCGACCGCGGAATTCGTTTATATTATGTAGATACGCATTTTTGCTTTCCACATTTCAGATATTTTCAGTCATCTTTTTTATGTAGCGCATATTGGATATTACCAAAAAAAAAAACATTTGTTTCAGTACTCGTTACACGAAATTTTCCAGCCGCATGCAAATATATATATATATATATACATCGCGTTGTATAAGGTGAAATCGATTTTGACACGCGATAAATTTCCTTTTTTTATACGCTCTCCTCCTCCATCGGCCCCCATAATCTTCGATATATGTACATAGTCCGTGCATTTTGCAGTGCATATAGTAGACCATAGTAAGCTGTCCTCTTCTTCGTGTATATGCCAGCGAAAGCGCGAGATGTTTTTCCATACCTCCCATGCGAAAAGGAAAAATTCTCATCGATACATCTTCGTCTTGTTTTTCTTTTCTTTTTTTTTACTGCGACGCACGCATGTGCGAACGAAAAATGGTGTAGGAAAATAAAAAAAGATCGCGCGAGTGTGCGAGAGTGAGCGAAACGAGATTTTTTGAGACCTTTTTTTGTCTACACTCGTGTCACGTGGTGTGTTTTTTGTGCTCTGGCATTTTTTTGTGACAAGCAAATACAGCTCTGATTTTTTCTTCTTTGCATATTATCACATACAGAGAAAGCAATGAAGTTTGGTTTTTGAAAGTATTGAGAACACAAAATAGTAAGCATCAAAAGCGCGAGTTGCCTCACGAATAAGAACAAACGAGTGAAAAAATAAAAAAAAAAAAAGAATCACCCTCCGAAAGTAGTCCCTACTTTATTTGTCCCCCTGTCATTTCTTCTCTTATAGTTTTCTTTATTTTCCTTCCTGTAAATCATTTCATAGGATGTCTCGCATCGTTAAAGTAATAATTTTGTCCTTTGGCCAATTTTTTTTATTCGAAAATAATGATTGATCAGACTTTTTTTTATGTAGCAAAAAGAGATAAATGAAAAACTAGAAAAATGTATTACTTTGCGATGCGAGACAGGTGGACATGAGCCTTTAGTTATATTTTCATACTTGGAGTAGTGATTGCGCATGCCATAATAAATAAAAAAAAATAATTCTCACGTCTCCCGCCTTTCTGCGACCGCAACTGACGACCAAGCGATATTTTCATTACATTTATATATATATAATATATGATGATTACATAAGATTTGATCGTAATAATATTATCATGATACCTTTTTTTTCGTCCATGTATCGGCGATATTTTCGTCTGCACGTACGAATGCGAGTGCGAGAGGATTTTTTTTCTCATTATTTCTCTTTTGTTTTCAATATTTCATATTACATATCTATATATATACATATTTTTATATATATTTACATGTGTGCATAAGTGTGAATGAGCGAGCGAATGCGGCTATATAAACGGCGATTGATCAAAAAGTCAAAGAAAGTTAATACATTGATATAGACAGAAAAAGTAAATGTAATTGATATAAAAGAGAGATTAAGAGGGTCAGTTTAACTATAAATTTGTATACAAAAGTTGTGTAATGGCCAGCCAAATTACATGTTAGATGCCAGTCTAAAGTAAAATGAAAGAAAAACTCAAACGAGAAAATGCCACATTATGATAAGAGAACAGAGATAATTTTTAATCTGTTGTTTAAAATAGACAGAGAAATTCGAAAGCGAAAAACCACAAAATTTTTTTTGATAAACAAAAGCACACATTAACAAAAAAAAAACCTGCGTGCAAGCACTTTGAACACAAATTTTGACGAGAATCTTTTTTTTTTCCAAATTTTTTGGCGACTTTTGCCGGCGCAGCTGAAGAAAGTGAGTATTCATCACCAAAACTCGAGAGATATTTTGTGACAAAGATTTTTTTACGTCTCTCTCTCTCTCTTTGTTCGTCTGTGATGATTTTTTTCGTTAACTCTATATTTTTTAAATGTCAACCTTTTTTTGGACGTTCGATGCATATATTTTTGTTATATAGTCAGAACTTTTTTGTGTGAGACGAGTGTACCTATTTTTGCATCTTAGATATAATATATATATCTTTTTTTTTGGGGGGTAAATTTTTTGAAAGCTCGAGCGAATAGCAAGTGTGCGTTTTGAATTTTTTTTTATACGCAAAATAACAAAAGAGACAGGTCTGACGATACTTTTTTTTGCCTAATTTGTACGTTCGCTTGGCCGACACGAAACTCTGCCTATTTTTTTGCCCAAGTGTCAGTCAATACATTTTTTTTTTTTTTTTTTTGTCGCGCTCATATTATTCACACGGGCCGAAAGTCATTTATATGCCAGAGCGTCACACGTGAGGCGTCGACTAATAATTTTTCGTTTGCGCCCTTTTTTTTATCAAACGCACAACAAGCGCGAATCCCGCAACTATTAAGTAGATATACGGAGTTGGACAGCAGTTAATGATTGGAAAAATATGACAGACTTCCCCCACGAATTTTGTCTCGCTAGATTTACAGGGTTTTGTAAACAATTGCGATGGTAGGCGTTTATATGTAGTCGCTTTTCTTCATTGCAGTATCCCAAGATAGAAATTGTAGGGTTTGAAGTAATCTAATTTCAATTGACAAGGGACGTTTTAATTGAATTTCGTTACCATTAATTAAATCATTTTCGATCACTGGTTGACAATTAATCATTCTGGAATAATCGAATATTCGAAGTAATGCATCCATAAACCAAATTCAATCGTGGATTCTTGAAAATTATAGTCAGTTATACGCATGCGGCCTCAATTCAGTAAAGCCATATATAAGTTCTGAATATAACACGGACATAGAATTTCCTGACCAATGGCGATCGATGATTCGTATTCGTTACATTCGAAAAACTTGACATTTTTTTAAAAAGAAAAAAAAACTGGAACATATTTTTGAAAATCATTCGCTACTGTCTGATTTTGAGTAGTGTTGTGATTGCTTTCCTTAATAAAAACAAAACGACGATGAGCGTATATTATTTATAATGCGTATTCTTGTATATCGTAGGCTGTGCTATATTCTTGTATTTTTTTTTCTCTCCATATATATACGTGAACAATCCCTTGATTTTTTAGTTATCTTTTTGTACATTGGAGTTGCATTATATATACATATTTTGTTTTATCGTTTCTGCTGTTAGGACAAAAATTAAAGCTAGTCGGGCTTACGTTAGGATTGCATTCGTCGCGCGTTACAAAATGGATTGTCCATGAAGAAAGGGAGAATACAAATCTTGTAAATTTCTGTAATTATATAAACGAAAACATTATAAATAGTGTATATATGGGACACACAGTCATGGGCATAACTAGTGTATTAAGATACAGGATCAATTTTGTATCTTACATATTACTTGTTAATGCTGCTTAGAAAAAAAGCTGCCCATGCTGCGTATACATGTACCTATACATAACCTATATATTTAAAGCTTTTGTACAAAAATGCCAAATATAAGAATTCCTTCAGCGCACAGCTTTTCCGCAAGCACACGCTTTAATATTCTTTTGCTCTGAAACTATAATACAAATTCAGTCGGTATAAAATGTACACACATACATACATATAAATATATGTATTTTCGTTGGTCGAACGTCAATAATTAACGGGAAACTAATTAAAAGTGATACGATATTTTCCGGCCTATACATATACTACATGTCTCTCTCTGTCTCTCTCTCCTCGCGGTTAATTACTTATTCGATAAATGCGTGCAGTGCGTGTGCCCTAGGAATTCCGTTCGATTTTCTGGCTTGTAACACGAAAGTCCGCTCGACACACTTTTGCGTATATACAATTACAACGGATAAATAATTGCTATTCAATTAATCATGGACTCTCCAATAAATTGTAATCATTGTCTAATAAACGCGGTTATGTGTATATAGGGACGATTACGACCCACGACTTTCGCGAATCGTTTAGAACGCATAATATAATAATCATTTCAAAGAAACAGTATTATTGGTATTCAAATGGAAAAGTATTATTATTGTCGTCGTATTTTTATGTATTATTATAATATGGATATAGGGTCGTGTGTAGTTTTGTGTGACAGGCGCGTGTGTCGAGTTGCGATTGGAAATGCGAATATACCAATATGTTTTGTATGTAGAATTAATTTACGAATGAGTGAACGCTATTATATTATTAGGCATTTACTTCTTTTCTTTTTCACTTTTACTTTACTTTTCTATTGCCCTCCTTGCTATATTTTAATAATGTACTAAAGCTTTTTAGTTTTGAAGCTTACGGCTTTTATTATGATTTATTTACCTAATTATAATTATTTTATTTAATTTATTTATGATAGTTTTTATCGACTGTTCAAACTGGTAGAACAATACCAACAATAAGAATATGTGTAAAAATAATTCTGCGGTCAAGTGCAAAGAACTAAGTAGATTATTTAATGATTATAAACATATTTCTTACTATTCAGTCTGTATTGAGTGAGCTGTTATAGTTTAATCGATGAAAATATTTCCGAATGAATATTCATAAATCACTTTAGCTTCCGTACCGCATGATTAATAAATCTTTCTCAATGATAGATCATCGGAAATAACAGTAAATAAATGGTATCCCGCAGTATTATTCTACCACGAACAGTTGCACTAATTTGATTCTTTATTTTCAGCATTATGTCAGTATCATTATAATTTTTGCTAGAATTAAATGAAACAAATCAAGTTAATTTCCTCCCCCCCCCCACCCGCCCCCTTAGTTGTTTATGATTATTTTTAGTGTATTTGTTTGGCATATAATTTTTGTGTATTACGCACATCAAAGAGGCGAAAGTATCGAGTGTGTATGTCCGTATGCGCGTGTGTCTGAGAGTTCTATATAAATATAAGTATAATATATGTGTGTGTGTGTGTGTGTGTGT
>UELV01141822.1:0-32804 GCA_900490015.1 Megastigmus stigmatizans | reverse complement strand
ATATATATATATATATATATGTAATTACATATGTGTAATATAGTGTATATCTGATATTAAAAGGTAAAAGAAATTGACCTATATGCAAATTTAACCGTGATTTTCATTGACTCCTAAGAAAAACTAGTTGAGTTAAAAGTCCCTGTTTCATTGTACAGGTGCAAATATCAGCTATCTTACTCTGTAGTTATATACTGCAAAGTGCAGGTGGAGAGCACTTTTTTACCACCGATATAATGAGTCGATAAAGTGCGCGCGAGGTGGTAAGTTTTTAATCTTCGGTATATATTTGAACTGAATCGATTAAAAGCGTCGATATGCTAAACGGCTATAATACGTGAACTAAATAGACAAACCGTGTTCGAGCGGTTAGATATAAACATCATCTTTATAGGAAAAAAAACAGCATGAGTGTCACGAATTCCATTAAAAGAGCGCGCGATAGACGCGTGCGATGGTGTATATATATTATATACTTGATATACTTATCTTTCGTTTTGGCCTTCGAAGAGTGCAATTACTATGGACGTTTATTACTCGCGATTTGAAAATAATTATTTCTCCGAGTATTGAAATTTCAAATGACACTGCACTGTATCCTGGTCAGCATTTTTGTATTTCGCGCGCTCGTTGATGACGATAATGCGAAAATGTGTCACTGAACACGCGCGCGAATCGGTTAGAACGTGTAGAATTCAATGTTGTGGATTATAGCTTTTTCGAAACTACTCTAGAACGTTGCTTTGGAACACATTCCATTGAAAGATTTGCTGATTGAAAAGAATTTAAGGGTTTCGTTTCGCAAACTAAACATACATTTATAATCTGATATTTTTTTAATCTCTCTAAATTATTATGGCTTAACTTACGTGATCAAGGAGAATGAATAAAACGCATGTGTCTATAACTTACCTGAAACATAAAAACGAAAAATTTCAATTAGACATTAATCAATCAACTTAATTAAATATAAATATAATAGCATTCAGTATATGAAATCGTTACTCTTTATTGCTTATGATTATAACCCTTAAACCAAGAATACATATTACATTCGTCGTAGCAACGTTCTTAAGTATTCTTTCATACATAAATATATAGTTTTTCAGCTGATAACGTTTCATTATAAAATTATCGGTATCTGGTTGTGTAATGCGATACTTGGTAGCGGCACAGTGCAAAAGTTATTAGCTGAACGCTTTCGAGGCTGTAAAACGACAGATAATATTCTGATTTACTAACACGACGACAGCCCACAACTAGACGATTGTCATAGTCAAAGGGTTGAAAATGCATGTATCTCGTTAAAAGAAAAACATAAACCTTTCAGCGACTCACAAATACACAAACATATCGCCTTACCTACATTTATTCTATACCATTTTTCTAATTGAAATTACGCAGCAATGCAATAAGCAGCACGAGTTTTACGAGCATATATATAGACGCAAAAAGAATGCAAACATCCCTGGCGAAAGAATGAAGAAAATAAAAAAAATAGGTCAATTTCCCAACCGCGTCGCCTAGTCAAACAATAGTCCCTGAACGTTCAAACAATCAATCCAATAACTCTCGGGCTGTAATTATTACTAAGCGCGCAAAAGTCGAATCAAAGACACACACACTGCAGTCATTCGATGATCGGCGCACTGCACAGAACGACGGCAGAGACTCATTAAAGGAATCGCATTATAAGTCACAACTAATTACACGACCGCAGACAATATATACGGCAGCATATACATATATCCTAAGCAGCAAAGAGAAAGACCGCGGGTTACACGTAAATTACTATACATCGCGTCCAATCATTGTAGCGGCAGAAAAGCTGCACATTCAAATGCCTCGCGCGTCTCGTATGTATATCTGCAGCAGCGGTCTCGATGACAAGCGTTAGTTCATAGATCGGGACGAGCTGCGTATAAGTGTAATTTCTGTCGCGCACGCGCGAGCTGCTGCTCAGTATATATAGGGGGAGGACAGATAGGCAGCCGTGCGAGGCTTATAAATCAACGTCGCGGACTAAATACTGGGTCAGGCGCGCGGCACATACACCCGCCATATGGGTGGGGGGGATAGAAAAAAGGAAAAAATCAACTCGAGGGAGCAGTGTGCGCGACACACTTGTATTACCGCGGTTGGTGGAGGAGGTGGAAAATAGTTTCGTGCGAGCTGAGGCAATGATCTAAGCGCTCTCTCGGGTGCGAGCTGCGCATTTGCATGTGCAGCAGTGCGCAACTTTGCTGCTACGATAGCGACTCTGTATACTGTCTTTTTTGTTGATCTGCGCCCGGTGCAGGTAGACTTTGGTTCAGAAGAGATTAAAGAGTACTTTTGGACGAGTGCGGCGACCGCGAGCGCACGAAAGCGGCTTATATGCGCGGAGCGCCGGGGAAATGCCGAGACTCGGGGAGATTGGTATTATTGCGTGGATGTGTGTGTGTGTACAGGGACTTTTCGGTTCTTATAGGCTTTGCTTATGTGTGTGTGTGAGTGTGCGAGGCTTTTCGATGGGAATTTCTCTTTCGAGTGGACGGGAATTTTGAGCTCTGCACCGAGGATGAGAATCGTACCCGGGAATTGGTTTTGGCATTTGTAAAGAGATTGTGACTTTATTTATAGCTTCGTACTGGAGGACTTGTGGATTAGCTTCTAGACGAAAGGAAAGCTTTATTATTGAATTGAAAATCATGGGAAATATTGTATACGGATGAAAAGTATAAAAGAAATTCTCCATTATTTCTTCAAAATGAATAAAGTGTCGTTATTTACCTGATTAACAATATATTATAATTATTCACCCTGAATCAAAAATTCAAATCAGCATACAGTTTTTATACCCTCTGCCCTCCTAAAGTTCAATCGCACAGCCGCCGCCGTGTCGTAAAATTAATTTCCACAAAATTTCATTAAAGGTAACAAGTATAAATTTCGTTGGTTTTTGCAGCGAAACACGCTTGTATATCGTAACGAAGAGGATGTGTATAAGCGGGCTCAAGTGTCCTCGGGAGACGGAAGGCAATTAAAGGCGCGGGTAAATTTGTTGATTTTATTTATTACACGCTCGAAGCGACTGCGGAATACACCTCTGCGCGGGTTCCCGGTAAGACTGATTAGCGAGTCGTTTAACAGAGTTCGGGGCCGGCGAGTGTTGTAGCGCCGCCGCGATAACAATCGACGCGCGAGTCATGGGCCCGTCAAGTGCGATGGCTATTAATTAACGTTTCCCGCGCCAGGGCTGCTGGAAGTTCTCGTTTGACCGCCTTCGACCAAACTATATGTGAATGCGCCGTGTAAGAGTGGTCTTATGGCCCTTATTGTTTGGCCAACTAAATTAGGATTCGGTTACTGTAATGTCAGTGAATGAGTGTAATTTAAGAATAAGGAGTGCTTGTTCAAAACGGTATGCATAATCAATGTCAATTTATATTGTATAAATATTATTAAATGGGTAAAATGATTTAATCTAATTAAATGATAATTTTTAAAATATATATTTTAAATGCTCATTTTAAGAACTTTCACTTTTACACTACTTGAATTAACTCAGTGCTACTATCTTTCAGCTACAAAGTGTTCCACTTTTGAAATAAATCGGTTTTTAAAACCTAATAAACCTAATTACACTTCTCCTCAATTGGTTTTCTTGTTTTTTCTTAAAAATTGTATTTTTGTCCAAAGTGCTGGGAAAAATATTTTTCCACGTCTGTAAATGAAAAATGCTTTACGAGACAACTACTTTATTCCATTCATCAAATAAATTGTATTGAGAAATCTTAAGAAATGTTAACACACGCACTAAACGATGGACTGAATAATATCAGTTGACGCGTATAGCTAAATTTACCTTGATTGTTACATTAGTAAAGCATTAAACATAAAAGGTTAATTTTATTATTTCAATTGACTTTATCTCTATAATATTAAAGTTTCCTGACTGTTTGAAGAATGCAAGAGCTAAGTGTTAATGTCTGATGTGAGGTTTTAGCACATTTATACTTCAAAGTGTATATAGTTAATGTTGCGATAGAAATAGAAGAATTTGAAGATAAATTACAATAAGCATTGCATTAAAGCTCTAAATTTAAATGACGACATTTATGACTAGTGTATATAGAATCATTTATACTTTATAAAGTATTAAATCAATAAGTATGTCGATTGACGTTCCTGGGACTTCTATGTATAATATTATACAACACACGACTAATTTTTTTTAATTAGTGAGGCATAAAACTATAATGCGAAGTGACAGCAACCGTTCTGTACCGATACATATAGACAGACGCGCGAACTTTGAACCCCGAGTCACCCAGATATCCGCGAGCACAATAATAAAAACGTATTCCAATGAAGTCGAATGACGATACTCGTTAGGATGCATATGTGCAACATACGCGTGTCCCACAACAAAGCGTCACTTCTTTCCTGATACACTCATTGCTGCGAAACAGATGCCGCGCCAAGGGAAAAGACGCGCATGGTACACGTGACATCATCGCAGTGACTCATTTCGTAATATGCGCTCTACACGCGCGCGCGTCTCTTTCAATTATTTTTTTTCTTCTTCCTCTCTAAATTACATCGACTTCGCAGAGAGAGAGAGAGAGAGAGAGAGAACTAACTGTATACTTGCGCCGCGCGCGGTTGACGCAATTTCATTCTTTAATGAAGAAAAACAGTTATTGATAGACTTCTTTCTTTTGCTTCATTTTAATAAGCGCAAGTCATCCTGAGCCTTTTCGATTATATGTACTCGTGTGCCGGAGGATGGAAGGATGCGTCTCTCTCGAGGTGCAGTTGAAATTAAAATATTTTCTTTGATCGAGAAATTTATATACACGTAGTGGTGTTTAATTAAATGTTCCATGTTTTACAAGCGATTGGTGTGGAGACGATGTATCATTGGATACCTAGCTGAGAATGAATTTGTGCTAAATCAGAGAAAAATAATTCTCTGTATCGGTATGAACGCGGTATTATTAAGGAATGAAGAAGGAAATATCAATTATTATGCATGATTTAAGTACAAGCATATTTTAAATATTATATTAATAAGTAATGTTTTGCAAAAGAGGGAAATTTTTTTTCTTCTATTGAATACTATAATGATAAGTGTATAAATAATGAAAATTAATAACGAACATCTTTGCGTGTAACAATTAAAAATAGATTTTATAGATTAAAATACGATGCTTAGATGAAAATCACATAAATTAATAGTATAAATCATTAATCACGAAATCAGTCTTAATTTACGCTTGTCTTGTTTCAAGAAAAGATCTATCAACACATCCTCCTTTATTGTACATTTTCGAACACAGAACAGCCCAAACCCGTTTAACAAGATTTTCGTTACAACTTTTCTTATTACTTATTACAATCTCATTTAACACTCATAATAATACTTCTCCGGAATTATATTGGATTACCTGCAGCCTCAAAAAGTCCCGCAGTACTAGCCTGGACCTTCATAAAACTCAAGCCTGCGGCTCCAGTCGGTAAAAAACGAATTTAAATGTCCCTTATAAGATCGTCCCTTCGTATGTAATACAAAACAAAACCCGAGACCAATAACCGCGGAAAATACGACGCATCCATTAACTGAAAGTCCAGACTCGTAACCTTTATTTCCCCCCCTCGTGCGAAGCATTCTCGAGTCACGCGGCTGCGACGGCGAGAACGAAAAATCCCGATAAAACAGTCACTCGTGGGGAAAGGCTTATCCTTAGTGAAACGCGGCGCCTTCGTCTCTCGCCGGTATGTGTGTATATATACGCGTATATGCGCGGCTCGAAAAAACAAAAATCCGAGACGTGCGGCTGCAGAAACCAGTTTTCTTGGTTTGCGGCCTATAGGTCCCGTCGTCGTCGTCGTCGTCGTCGTTGTCGTCGCCGACAAGAAAAGCTGCGCCAGAGCGGAAGAGAAAGAGAGCAACGGAGGTCCGCGCGCAATGAATACCGATCGGACTCTGACGGATCCTTGTTCCATAATTATTATCAAGTGATTATATGTGACACGAGCGATTATAGAACTTTCCAGCTTAGGCTTGGCGATTGTATCTGTAATCCAAATGCGACGCGTTTAAGCGTTATTATCTTAATCTAATTTATATAATTAGCCATGATGGATGATTCCGATGAGTTTACTCCTTCATTTTATTGCATTTCATAGGATAAAGGGATTTTTCTATACTTGGGAATCGTTGTACGTGCACATACCTATTGTATTTAGGTCATTGTGAGCTATACAGTTCCTACTTCTTGAAAGTATTGTAAGCATCAAAATACGGAGTGGATTTCGATT
The DNA here is from genome assembly GCA_900490015.1 of Megastigmus stigmatizans. NCBI lineage: Eukaryota > Metazoa > Arthropoda > Insecta > Hymenoptera > Megastigmidae > Megastigmus > Megastigmus stigmatizans. The sequence continues at coordinate 26,498 of UELV01141822.1, read as the reverse complement.
CAAAACGTTACTTCTACAATAGAATTTAATTGAAGTTATTCGTGACTGTAAATGAAATTTCAATGTGTCAGATTATGCAAACACTATACCGAATCACGATAATCCAATAATACAGACGCAAATTCACGGAGGTTAACACTGGAAAAAAAAGAATTCGAAAAACTTTATAGCCGTTCGTGTGTCTTGCATCACGTGACACGCCACCATATAATAGAGTCGCCAAGCGCGAAAAAATCTGTAGAAAACAACGGGGCGCGACTTGGTGAATGAAAGCCTTATGCAATATCGGGCGTGCGCCCGCGACTTGTTTGTGTGATACGCGCGGACGAAGAAAAAGTTCGCGTCCGTGTATTTATAAATGTCGACTGGAACGAACTTTGGGAAAATTAAGCGATTTCACCGTCTGATGGAGCTTTTTTCTCGTTTCTACGTGATCGTTATACGATCGCTATACAATAAATGCCTCGTTGTGGTTTTGGTTCTAGACTCGCGCGTGTGTGTGTGTGTGTGTATGTGGGAGGAGGGGGGGGGGGGCATAAATTGGATTACCATTACGTTTTATTAGCCCGATGTGACAGGGCTTGCTTTATATATATGGTTAGAGGCTTGCGAAGTGAAAGGATTGAGCGACAAAAAGGAGCATTATTTAGCTTGACCCCTTGACATCCGCGCGCGGTGCGACTTTCCAGCTGCGATGTATATTCATTGTTTCGCGATGCTTTTTAAATTTATTAACGATGCGCAATGCTTAATAAGAGATGATTTAAAAACGGTATACTTTTTTGGTCGAATTGAATGTTGTTTTTTAGCTCGAGATTAAAAGTAAATTTTATGCGTAAGATAAAAATGATAAACATTATATATATCGAACTTGTTACTTTGCATAGAAGGTAAGAATGTTTCTTGCGATTATTTTTTGTAAATTTTTAAATAGTATTGACAATTTCAACATTTTCTCTAAGAAGAATAATTCTAAGATTGTAATATTGCAGAGTTTCGAACAATTTTCACGGAATATCTACCATTTTATATAAACTTTATAAGTTTTAGCAAAGTTATATTTCCATTATATTATTAACCATAAAGCATAAGATGCTCGATAAAATTTTCAGTGCACTATATATTTTAATGCAACTATATGGAGCTGCTAAGAGATTTCTTTTAAAGATTTTGCATTATATAGCCGTAAACCTGAATACTTTAGCCGATAATAAAAAATAAACCAAATTCTTCCTTAATGCCTTGAAATGTGCATATCATTTTTATGACATGAAATGTGCACGAGTTAACGATCTACGTCATTTTCCTGTAGAAGCTTTTGCTTCCATATATGCATGAAAGTAAGGGTTTTCCCAAAATACACAACCATCAATATCGAAAGTTTTGAAAGTCGCAGAATTCAAGCAGTTAAGTAAATAATTTGGCGCATAACCGATTTTAAGAAAATGCTAATGTGAACGAGAACCTGAGAAGTTTAAATTTAACTCGCGATTTCAATGCAGTATTCTTAAAATTGTATAAAATACACTTGTATAGGTTATTATATATTGCATTACCGTATAATAACATTATAATTTAATTAATTGTTATTGTCAATTGCATATACAATATCACTTATTTTAATGCCAATTTGAATACACAATGAAGAACTTGTAAAAGCTTTTTATTACGTAAAAACAAGGTAATTAGAAAGTTTTGATTTTTATTAAATATCAAATGCGTCATACAGCTGCAATTAAATTTTTCCCATACAATAAATAACAATCTTTTCTTTATTTTCGTATACTTATTTGTATATTTAAAATATTTTTCTCCAAGTATTTCACGTATAATACGTATAAAATATAGATTTTTTAATAAAAAGCTGTATCCTCTCACGATATCCAGTATTCGAGGCAATTGTTTTACATCAACTGAATCTTTGTATCAATATCAAAATCACTCAGCGACATAATCATACAAAGGAACCTTTCAACGTCCCTACTCGAACAACCTAATTACATGCACTGTGTTAATTATCACGTAGGCTTGTACGAAACTACCAGTCCGCCGTAACTTACAAGTTATAATCGTTTGCGTCGTGCTTTCAAAGCCAACGAACTTCCCAATGAACGAAAGAAAGCGAGGAGTAGCCGCAAGAGCGACGGCGGGCCAATATCGCAGTCATGCCATCGTCTTGTACGAGTTTTACGTATGTGTATATTAATCCGGAAAGGGTGGAGGACCGGTGGACCGAAATGTGAACCGCTATAAGGATGCAGCGAGGCTCGCATATAATTGAAGGTCGCAGCACTTCCTCGTACGATCGATCGCTCTGGTAACGATTATATACGGTTGATTTATGCATCGGCGCAGTTTTAACCGTCTTTGCTTTATTATGCGCTTAAGACGCTTGCATCAAAGGTAGCTTTAGTCGGTGCTTTTAATTTGATAAATTTCAAGAGATGTTAGTATTATAGATGCACTCGCCATATTGATTTTGAAGAATGGTAATATTGATTTATGCAAAAAATCGAAGGAGGATATGATATTTCTTTGGAAACGAATGCAAAATAATGGGGTACAATCAATTATTATTATTAGATGTAATGGTTGTTTTTAGTCAAATATAGGCAAAGAACTGCACGGATACCGCGGAATATGATTTGTAAGTAGATTAGTTCCGAGTACAGTCGGACTGTACGTGGTCTATAGAGATTTAGCAGTTAGCGAATTGATTCGATTTAAAAACCTTTCTTCTTTCTAACGTTACAATCTTATTTGTATAATATCTATCTAGATTGAATTCCCATACATAGCTTACAAAACCTCAATTCAAGACTTGAAATAAAAAAAAAAGATTTATTCACATCGTCTCGAGATGTATATACCCCCGGAAACCCGATTAACCAATTGAGGGCCTTAGCAACATGGGCCACGGCAACGAAAAAACAGATCCAAATTTGGAATGAGGAATCGTAGCAGGATCCCGAGACCCAAGCAGCGCACAACATCCGGAAGGATTAAAAGCTCCGCTAAATCGTACAAGAGATCCCCCTCTGAGTAAAATCCATCTGTACTCGTCGGATCAGGCGCAGCTAACCGCGCCAGCATGCGTACGTATACCATACATGCAATTGAAAAAGGCTGCGCGGCGCAGCAGCGACTTTGTTCCTGCGACCTCGCACACATGTACGCGACGAGCGAGTCACGCCGCGGTCACGCGCGGCGAGAGAAGAAACAACGAGGACATTGTCGCCGCGGCGCGGAGAGCCCGAAGAAAAAGAAGACGGCGCGTCCCCCGTGTATGTCATTGTCCCTGTTCCATGGACTTTTGCTGCTTCTTCTTCTTCTTCTTCTTGGTCTACTCGTCGATAGAGTCGTCCCATGGGTTCGATGCTGTCTCGCCTCTGTCTTATATCCTGTCTGTGAACCTTTGGTATTTGTGGTAGAATAAGCGGGATATGATTTTTTTTTTTTTTTACAGAAATTAGGTTCGAGGATTTGGATTATCTTATACGCAGTGTGCGCAGTGCGTAAGTTGAGTAAACAAAGAAATCAGGAAGGTCTTAATAGTGGAGGAGCGTATATATGTTAAATGAAGTGTCATTAAAATAGCGGATATGCAATCAGGCTTCAATTTATTTTTATTGCCTCTCTATAATGACAGTGATAATAGAGGCGTTGAGCGCGGAATTAACGTAAAAATGAGGAATTACGCATGCAAACGCAGCAATTTTATCGTTTCCTCGAGTCCGAGCAAAACTCTTCGCGAGCTTCCCCATTATACCGCTAAGCTCGAATAGTTATTATATACTCGAGAAGCTGTTCAGTTTAATTGAACAATAACAACGATTTAGCGCGATGGAAAAAACAATGATATTTATTCACATATCGAGATTTTTTTATAGGAAAAGAAGGCCTTTTCGATCATTACGTTGTTAACGAGTCTCAGACTTGATAGCTGTTTGAATTATTATCGAATCGTATATATATATAATACGCATGGGATAGATATATATATATATTGAATGAGTGATTGATAAAAAGAACCGTTGGAGGAGTCAAGGGTGGTTGTGTAGTTTAGTCTTTTGTCGCGCGCGAGAAAACAATAGCACTGACACGAGAGTGATTAACGATTATGCAAATGGAAAAGTTAAGTGAAATGCCTGAATGGAATACCGTGTGATTTTTCTTTTGTTCTAAATATACCCATTTTCTTTCGATAGTTATTACTGCACGTGGAAGAATTTCTTTTTCGAACAGAGTGAATAAGTCAATAAGAATTTATGGCAACTATATCGGCGCGATATTGCAGCTTATAGAAGAAAAACCTTGTTCTTTGGCAACATTCACAATCTCGCATCGAAAATCGAAAAGCCTCGAGCTCGCGTGAGAAGAATAAGGGCCAAAGCAAAAATATGCCCTATGCGCGTAGTATTGCAAACACCATAAAACAAGGCAAGACGGAAACAATCGGCGAGTTAACCGTTCCGAGGAAAGGAGGAAGAGCTGCAAACCCTCGTCTTCGGCGATATATATATATATATATACAGAAAAGGAAGCCTGCACCTCGCAAAAAGAATATATACGTTTGAAACGCTTCGAGCGTTCTCTCTCCTCTTACTTCCAACTGCGATTATGGCCCCCACGCAACTTTGTTCCCTCTTGCAGATGCAGACGAGCACGAATAAGCAAGCAAGCGAGGGTAATTCAATATCCCTTTAGTTGACTGACTGAACGTGCCGTCTCTGCGTTTTTCTTGATCTCGACAATGCGTTATGGCGGTTGGTTGTTACTGCTGCTAAAGCTCGTGCTCTTGTACATACGAGTATTTACAGCAATGCGTAAAAAGTGGAAAGGATACGTTTTTGGAAAAAGTCTGTTAATTACGTACGAGTAAGACTCAACCAAAATTGTTTTGGCGTCTCTTACAAGGCTAAAAATTGTGTGTTTCTTCCAAAATATACACTGTAGTTTTGTTAAGCTTTCTACCCAGCTTTTGTGCAGTGCAATTAATAATATACAGAATGAACTTGCTTACACAAAATTGTTTTTACAATAGCTGTTTCCTCCGTCCGACTAGGATTAACCATAAAATCAATAATTTTTGATAAATAAATTTTCCTCGCTATCGGTATACGGCTCTGACGTTTATTTCGTTACCACTTCACCCTATTTCTATATCGAAGCCCGCGAACAACGCCCGCGCGACACATTGCGCAACTCTTCAAATTGCGCAAACTCCCAAATACCGCGAATTCCGCAGCATCAGCTTCTCGGAACGGCAGCTGTCACATCTCTCGTTATTCCTCATACACGTTACATACGCTCGGAAAAGGCGCAATATATATATAGCCAGGGGGTGGCTGAGTATCGTATACGATATCGGATACACGTCGTATCGCGAGTTTCTTTACGCGTCGCACTCGCGACAATAGCTTCTCGCCCACGCCTCTCTCTCTCTCTCTCTCTCTCTCTCTCTCTTTTTCGGGATTCGTCACGGCTCTTGAAAAATCCATCACAATGCGTGCGACTGCAGCGTATAAGCCGATCCACCGCTCCAGCTCTCCTTTTCACCTGCGATATATGTATATATATAAGCCGCGCTAAACGGAATCGAGATTTATACTCGCGGAAAGCAGAAAGCACTGCTTTCGAACGATATATCCAAGACTGTACAAGATTATAACAGCTGCGAGCTTTTGACGTGGACTTTTGATTAATTGTTGTTTGGAGTGAAATGGGCACATGCGTGTCTCGTATATAATAGGTATGTAAAAGTGAGAGAGACAGTTTATTTATACGGCGGATAGTATCTAGTGTCGCGACGATCGAATTCACTTTGCCCTCGGGCATAAAACATTTTGACGCGTGCGATGTGTTTTGACGGGGACTTTAGCGCGATGGATTTTGCGGGGATGAGAATGTCGAGACGATTATAGACGACTTTGCGGTTTGGGGATTTCGCATATATGATACGAGAGCCATTTAATATTGAACTGCGAGAGTTTTGATGATTCATTACAATGGCAAGGTGCATGAATTTATACATAAAAACCTCAACGCGATGCGGTCTTTACACTGGTTAAAAATCAATTAAAAATTTTAGGTGCATTGAAAAAACTTATTATTATAGAATTTTATTATATATAGAATTTAGTAGTACTGTTGGGTCGGTATATTAAATAGATAATTTTTTTTAAGCTGATACTTAATGTCTATGAGTTTAAACAGACACACTGTTAGTATTTTAGTATTATTTTACTTAAGTATTTTTCTACTGCTTTTCTAAAAGTAAAACCAACGAAAGAAGACACAGTTTTGTTAAAAAAAAAAAATAAAATTAGAATTTTCAAGAAAGATTGGCATTGTTTGTAAACAAAAACATGTTGATTTGGACTTCTGCCAAACCCCTCATACTTTATCAAGGTAAACGATCTCAGAAAATAATTACTCTAAATAATCACTAAATCATAACCTTTTTCAATAAATTGCACCTACTTTGTTACAAATATCGGATTTATGTACGTCATAACATCTTATAAATCTCCAATAAATCTACTTATGCATCGAACTGTTGCTAACAATAAATGAAACGCTCTTGTAAAAAAAAGAACTATGTTAACGATTAGATTTTGCTACTTAGTTTAACATTTATAACTCTGCATAATAAATGAGCTAAGTGACAGCCATTAAATGCCGATTCCAGGAAAAGTGTCTCGGATGACATTATACAGCAACAGCTCTAATTAATTCGATTTCGATACTTCTCACGCTACTTTATTGAATTTATTGCGCAATTAGAAATGTTACCGGCTACAGGCCGACTATAAAAGCGGATAGTGGGTGCGGAGTCGAGGCGCGTAGGCGTACACCAACCACTCATTGTGCATCTGACATTATAACGTACACTTCGACCGATCTATTCGGCTAGAAAAATATTACGTGCGTTGCAGTTGAAAGGGTTATTTACGTTAAAAATCTGCGAATTTTTTCTCTCTTTGTGCATATCTCGATTGTGTTGTATACAATTAGAATGTCCAAGCATGAAAATCATTGTTACTTCTTAGAATTCTTCATGTTCCCATAAAAATTTTTGAAAGATAAAAACGTTGTTTACGCGTCGGCAATTATAGATTAACCTTAAACTCCACCTATTTATCTAATAAGCCTTGACACGCGATTCGGTTTCGCTACTAAAACATTGGGCGCTCCCTGCCGCAGCCAAAAAAAAAAGAGGAACTTAAGGCACGCATATCCCATTAAATCTGTCCCCTAAATCAACCAAACCGCACACGAGTCTATTGTGCTTTGTAGCAGCATATGGCAGTCGAGAAAAAAGGCCGATTTCACGGCGCCTCAAGCTGCCCATAATAAACACGCCTCTTTGAATCAATTCAAATTCCGGTAGTCACTCGACTTCCGTATATGTATTATCCAAGCTTTCACCTCCTCGGCATCCGTCAGACTAGTCATGCGCGTGGCGAATCATCGCAAAAATCTTGACTCTCCGAGCTATAACAACATCGAGGCTTGTTTTCGCGCTACCGTACCAGCACGATTATCACTGGATAATTCGCCTTAATTAGCCGGTAGTCGCGGGTGTCTCTTAACTACGCATTGATTATAATACGAATCGCAGCGGGAGAAAGTTCGGCGCGCCTTTGTCTGTGTGTGTGGTGTGTGGAACACCTGAAAGGTCGCGATGTCTGCCGCAATCGTTGAGACGCAATCGTTAAACGGTTTTATGGAGTCGTGCGCGCGCCGTTTCAATTGATTTATTATCGCGACTGAATTTAGCGGCTGCAGCTCGAACGAGATACACGTATACACACATACACAGAGGATGAGATTTGCGTAAGGCTTAGGTGAGAGAAGTGTGCAGAAACACGCGTGTCACTGACTACGAAATGAGCGAGTAGGAACTTTGGGCTCTTGTGCAATTAGTGTCACGAGAGACTGTTTTAGCTTTTTTTTTGTGTCGTGCTGCAGGGAAATTTTGTTACGCTTGTTCAACTCTTTATGTCTGAGTGGGATGGTAAGAATTTCGCATGGATATAGTTCTGTGAGAAGTGAGAGAATCATAGTGATGGTAGCGAGTAGGTGATATAAAGAGGATTATACTTTGCGATATTCTTTGAAGAGTAAATTTCTAAAAAATATGCAAGAGTACACGCAAATGAACAGAGTTAATGAGTGAAGCAAGCAGTAGTAAAGGCAGGAATGCAATGATTGGTTGGAATGAAATGCCTGAGTTCTAAAAATTATTGTAGAAACTTGAGAAAAATCAAGAATAAACTTCTTAATCTGTAATCTATTAAACTTCAATTATGTGAAGCTCTGACCAAGATTAGTACTAAGGAAGTAGGAAAAATATAAAGTTTTTAGAAAACACTTTGTAATTCATAAAAGAATATCTTATATTTTATAGGTATACAAAAGGACTTACTGAAACTTTTCATAGTCATTAATTAAAAATTACAATGATGCTTCTCAAATATCCAGCGTTTTGCAAGCTGCAGTCCAAAATATTTGAAAATACTTACAAGTTTTCAATAGAGAACCGCTTACATTTAATTAGGTCATACATTTGTCTCTAGCTTGGAAACACCGTTTTACCCATAACCTAACAGTTATGTAATTATTCAAATCGATGCGAAATTTTCAACGAATCGTCCGGGTCGGTCAAAGCTAAATTAAATTACCATATCCTTAAGTACGCGAAAAGCGTCAATTGCGACGAACCAACTATTACCAGTTAAATATTTTCTCTGGAAACAATACATGCGTGTAGAGGAGCTACTGAAAAGGTGGCAATGAGGAATCTGCATTTTTTTTCAGACAATTTGCTTCGCTGATGGAGCATTTCTTAACTGGCATTTTTCTAAGCTCATCTTGTAACACAGGAAATGGGATAAAAAGGGTGTCAAGGAATAATTGTCCAATTGTTGTACTGGGAGTGCAAGATTTATTCGTTATTTACTAGGAACTCGAATGGTATTTTCTGTATTTACGTCAACCCACGATGTACTACTCAAGTTTCGTTAACGGTAAGCTGATTGTCTTTCACTGCCCGTCAATCCTGACTGCAATCAAAACCTACTGCGTAATGTGGCACAATAGATTCATCAATTACCGGATCTATTCAATAATTGTTCTCTAATTGTACTTAATATTAAGATTAATTGCATGGTGAAAGTATTGTATAGTCGATGGTGGTAGAACATAATATTTATAACATAAATAAATATTAATTTATGAAGTATGGAAAATATTTTTTTCGTTGATGACTATCAGTATATCGTAACACTTATTACGTGGATATTAAGACAAGAATTATGAGCTTATTATTGAATATGAAATATTAAACTTCAAATGTCTATTTAAAAACAGTTTTTTGTCAATATTCTCTATGCTCATGATTACCGATACGAAGATAATTAATTAAAACATTTTTTGCATTGAAAAACGACTTTTTCCTCCATCCACTTATTCCAGTATAATCAGAAATCATTTTACAAATCTATTTTAATATCATTCAGTCGAATACCTAAAGTACTTTTCAATTCAATCAGTATTTTCTGTTTCATCGTATACTAAACGATTATCAAACGACCGAAATCTCGTTCCCACCAAACACGAAAATCCAATAAGTGATAACGAATTTTTCTAAAACCAAGCCGTCCATCACATCAAAGTCCCGCATATTCAAAGCAGCGCCGCCTCGACCGCATCAATTTCAATACAATGCATTATACGAATCTATTTATAGCACCCGCGTGTCGCGCATGCACTTTATTATCGATACGTCGCATCGTCATCTCAATAGCAGTAGTCGCATACAAAAGACATAATCCAGTCGCGAGTTTTCTTATACGGTGCGTTCGGCGATCCTCGACCATATCCACCAATGCACATATCTTGATTCGCAATTATACACGCCGCGGATCCGTTTCTTATCAAAACGATCATTTCGCGCGCGGCCGGGGGATTATTAAGTGATTGTTCGTGGCTCAGGCACCGATTTACGAGGCGAACCGATGGGGGAGAACAAAAAAAAAAGGTCTAATCGTCGCTGTCGCGCAAAGTTATGCATACATTAAGCGACCGATTAATTAGTACAAACATTCGAAGCAATTTGTCCGTCCGATACGTTTTAATAATACAATTGCGATATTTACGCGCGAGCGGCAATTATACTTATATATTGTTGGGATTTATGGATGTTGATTGTTTTCGCCGCGCGCTGATGTATATTTGCATGCTAAAAGCTTTAATTGCCGGGGATTTGAGACGCGCGCGCAATTATATATACATTTGCAGACTCTCCGCTGCTGCTGCTGCTGCTGCAGCGTTGATTTTCTTTTTTATTCGCGTCGGCTATTCAGATTTTTTAATTAATCGCCTTCGTATAACGATGCGATAATACACTCGTATATTATACGTACAATGCTATAATAAAAGTGCGTTTGTCGTTTACTGCGGTGCAGTAAGTTTATTGGAATGTTTACAATAGTCGATAACTTCTTTTTGCAGGGTGTATAGTTTCTATAAATTATTATCGAACGAGTAATTATATAGCTTTTGTTACGCACTTAATATATGCTTAGTTAATATATCGCGTTGCATAAATAACTTTTCTAATTGTCATAATTAATTTTAATCCGTCTTTTTATTAAAATTTAACGAGTCGCTATATAATGTAAAAATAGCTTTAATAATTGGAACTAATTTTTTGTGTTAATTTGAAAAAACTTGGTTGGAACATCGTCACAACATAAAGGTAATTAGGTCTGTGAAATCTTATCCCGTCAAAAAACATCGCAAGCAGCTTCGCAATGCATAACATCGAGATAGAGCAGGATCACATCGGCGAGTGTCACTCAACGCGGCCATCCCTCCTCTCGACTAAAACCGCGCTCGAGCGCGTAATTGAATTTTCGATTATTATCTCGAAAATAACCGAGCGAAGAAACAGCCAACTGCTGCCACTCCACATCACGTATAACAAGTCGTAAATATAAGCCGAAAGTGGTTGTTTGTAACGAAATAAGAGTAACGGCCCCGTTGCAGGAGGAGAGACGTCAATGTGTATATGTATACACACGCTGCAGGGACTCCGCGCGTCGATACGCATCTCTGTACAAAAGTTTCGGAAGTAGCCGCAGTCGCGGCTAATTTGCGCAAAAGAGGGGCAGCGTCGGCAAAACGGGCCACTTATACACAGCCGACATCGTCCCCGCGCCGCCTTACGCGAGCGAGCTTTCACCGATGAAAGCCCGTGTATATATATGTATATAGACGTGTGTGGCGGCGGCGGCGGCAGCGGAGGATTTATGGGGCGGAATGGATCGGGAGCAGCTCTCCGCGGTGGTTATTTTTCAGACCGCATAAACACAGAGCGGGCCGAAGCTACAAATTAACGGGAGGCCTTGTGCAGTGAACCGCCTGCGCGCGCACTCACTGTGTGATCGATGGCAACGGAATGAGGTGAAGAAGCTCGCCGAGACTAGTGCAGTGTATCCTACATAATCGAGAAACCTGGTTTTCTCATATATATATGTACATATATACACTCCTGCAGCGCGCTTTTTTCTTTGTATTCTCTAGACGCGAGACTTAGGTCAGATGTATGTATGGCAGCAGCCGAGTCGATCGCTATAGCTGTAAAATGTGTATGTGTACGCCTGGAGGAGACATTGTTTTACCGCGGCTGCTGTATTTTATGTGTCTCTGTAGGTCTCGGCCTGTGTGTGTATATAGCTTCTTCTCGCGGACTCTTTTGCGTTGAGAGCGCGACTGACCATAGCTTGCACTACTGTGCCAATTTTCCTTTGCACAAAATTCCATGTATAAGGATATAAACGCTTTGAGCAATTTGTCGAGTAGCGGAGTGAAGGGCGAACGAATGAAAAGTGGTACGCATGCTTGTCCATTTGGATTATGTTGAACTTCAACGTAATCTATAGTTTTTCCATTTGTGAGTCCGATGACTTTCGTCGAATATAATACTTGTATCAGAAAAATCCTGCTTAAAATTCAGGGATCATTCAAGAAATACTAACGATATCGATAGCGCGAAGGAAGGGTTGAGCTACCTTTTGCATTCCAACTTATACTTCTGGATTCTCTAATCTTCCAAGGCCACTCTCTCTCTCGTTCCCGTAAACGAAGATGCGATCGTATAGCAGAAAAGAACTGAAAGCCGAGTGCAAAAGACGAAGATATGGCCGCGCCGAGCGCCAGACACACGCACGCACGCACACACACACAATAATTTCGCATTCCAACAAAAAGCGTCAATTATTCACCAGTTTAAAATCCGTAAAGTCTCTGTAATATACACCAGGGAACAAAGTTTCTCGTCCTAAGGCCGCGCGCAATTTCACAGGTATCCCAATGCTGCACATGCCACACGGTTCAAGGCCTTCCCCTACAACACACACACACACACACACACACCCAGAGAGAGAGATCGCATGTCTCGTTGCGAGTCAGTGCAATGTGTATAAGCGAGCGTAATTCGAGCTCTGGTGCATGGAGACGGAGGCTCACGGCGTTGCAGCAGCAGCAGTAGCAGTAGCAGGAGCTCGCGAGCGCGCGGTGCAGCATCGAGATCCTCGGAAGGCGCACCAGAGAGAGAGAGAGAGAGAGAGAGCCAGAGAGAAAGAGAGAAGACGATTGTTCCGAGTGATGGAAACGAGGAACGAGAGGGAGAGTTTCTTTCTCGTGACGCGCCGCGGTTCCTCGTGCGTCCCTATTATATACACCGATCTATACCTTGTGGTTCTGGTTCAACTGCACGCTCTCTGTCTCTCTCCCTCTGTGTGTATGCACATGTGTGTATGAAATGCCGTGACGAGACACTGGCTACTGTTTGTCTTTTATTCTTCTTTTCCTCTCTCGCGCGCCTCGTCCGCGTGGCCTTTACCTTCTCTCTTTCTCTCTCTCTCTCCCTCTCTCGCTCTCTCTCTCTCACTCTCTCTCTCAGGTACCTGCATGCATACCACCTTCCCTTCTTCTCCTTCTTTCCTCCTGCTTCGCTGCTTACCGATAAGAATAGAGTTCATTGAGAGAGAAGCTTTTTTTATTTTTAGAGTAGACGTTGCTCGGGGGGGGGGGGGGCTTTGATGCGATGTCCGACGCCGGGTGAGACAATGCCGAGGAATCCAGCTCGCGCAATTTTTATTTTATTTTTTTTTGTTGCAGAACTGGCTTGATTTTTGAATTGTGAGACGAATAACGAGTGTATTAGCGGGTATATACTTACTGTATATATATATATGTATTGTGGAGTAGCTTTAGCTTGTTACTTTTTGACCTATTGCGAATGTGTTGTTATATATGTGATTAATATTGACATGAATTGTTTCTTTTTCATACAGCTTTATGTTCTACCAGATTTCCTCAAGAATATTCGGATTCGGAAAATAGCGGATTCAGTTTCACTGTCTTTTGATTCGCGCTAAGCATACATTTTACGTGCTAAATATTTTTAAAGAGGAATCAACTTGTTCCTACCCACATGTTGAATATACTCATATAAAATTAATTTACTTATTTGTAATGCGCAATAATTTATAGTTGTATAAAATCTGTTCGAGCCCTCCCATTGAAACTCAAAATCGTTATTCAATAATTCCCACGTAATTTCGCATTTCTCGATTGAAAACGATCGATCGCCGATACTCGACTTTCCACCTGGTACACACACAAGGCAACTGAAAGTTTCGCGCGGATGCAAGAACGGCAGTGGCGGCAGTATATAGCGGCGCATCCCTCGCGGTGTATATATACGACTGTAATTTGAATCCCCGCGCGTATGCATAATGCATTCGAGGCCGCAACGAATGGTTTTACAATGTCCGGTATATACTGCCGCCGGGACAGGCACTGCACATATACACGCTGCTGCTGCTGCTGCTGCTGATGCTGCTACGGTACATGCGCATACATATATATGCGAGCCGAGCTGCTGCTGTTGCACGTTTCGCTGTAAAACGCGCGCGAGCCCATCACGTTTTCACACCGCCTCGTACTATACGTGGCGTATATCTCGTATCGCCCCACTATGGAATGCACGTAGACGAGCGAGTAGCTTTTAGTAATTGTGCGGGACCCAGTTTTAAGTATTGCTGGATGTCTATTATTGACGTGCGTCATAATTGCGGCTTGAGCTTCTTGTTGATGGAACGATTGTCGTGGTTTTTTTTTAGGGCTTGATGTATTTAGCAGGGATTTAATATTCGTCTTTTGTTTATGCTTGAAATTTCTTTTTTTTTTATATATATATATCTGTAGCTACAGCGTATTTTAATAATTTATATAGAAAATGTCTGGTTTACTATCTCACACTATTAGAATTTAAAAGATATCGACGTATTTCACGCACACGCCAAACTGCAAACTTGAAACGAATTCAAAGAGAGTTTTACAGTAAACTCGATGAGACGTGAATAATACAAGGTCGGATTCGCGCGTATCAATTTAGTGAACTGCACACACCAGCCTCAACGGGACTACATCTACATAACGTCAAAATTGCCTCGCCGCTCTTTTATCTCTCGTCCAAGATGTAAAAAAAGGAATGTGCGCCTGTGTAGAAGGTGTGGCGACACGTCTTTGATAATTCAATTCCCCGAGTCGTGCTTTTAGATTTTTACATGCCAAATGTAACTTTGAAAAAGGACAGTTACATTTTGTATATTGTACATATAGTTAGAAGTTAGGTTTCAGCGAATGTCATATTCTGCTTTCTCAGCTGACTGAGATAATGTATAATAGCTACACACATAGTAAGGCTACTATGTGAATGAGACGTGAATTATTAGAGGTTGCCTCACACATTGTCGTCTGTCTAAAATAGAAAATCCGGGCATATTCCCTTCTAAATAATTGCCTTAGGAAATCACGAGACGCGTAACCACGATAAATACCTTTATTATTCGTCATTACGCTTTTAAAAGCGGCCACGCAACTATTTTTATACGTGAACGTGTAAAAGTAACGCTCGATTCGTTATTATTATATTACTTTCCATGTAAATGCGTTACGAAGTAATAATAAGATTGAGATGTTATAGAAAGAAGCTATGCGAGATATAACTGCGAGATGTGACACTGTGTCTATATACATGTAACGCAAACTTACCTCATTGACTGTCAGATTTGCGGTCGAGCTAGTGGTTTCGTTCATGCGCATGTAGTAGTACGTCAGTGCCGTTCGAGTTGGACTATAACGACCTTCCGGGATGGAATCAAGCTACAATTCTGGCACACATTTTGGACAAAACTATACTCGCTCGATATCTCAAAACTTTTTATGTGTCAAACTCTACACGGGCTGTGTCAATATACCGACAACTGTAAGTTCCTTCACTTGCTCGCGCATTCTATACTAAATGATACACTTATTACTCAGACACACAGCATTGCACACTAAATCATTTCAATTATTCTATGACTGGCCGCGAATAAAGGAAATAGAAGAGAAAAAAAAAGAAGGCGAGCCACGCAGCCGATTAAAGAAAGTGTATATATCGTTTAAGCGCGCGGTAGCTCGCGCAAGAACTGACATTCTAATCTCTATGATGAACGAGGCGAAAAAGCATGTAATGCGCCCCGAAGAACACGCGAGTCGCCGTGGCAATAATCGAGCCTCCGGCGTATACATTCCTCTTCTCTGTACACATTATATATACATACGCCATGCATATATATACGGATGAGCGGGCGGCGCGTTGGAGAAAGAAGAGTCTCGAGGCATAAGCCGAGGTTATACCGATTTCCTTGCGCTCGGTTAACACTTCTTGCAGCCGCCGCGATGTGTGTATCGCATTATCCCGCGCCGTCTGTCTATACCTCGATTCTCATGGCGGAAGTGCAGACAGGGAGGGAGGACTCGAGCTGCTACATGTTGAGTATCAGGTTTTTCTTTTATTTCAACATCGATTTTCGCCGTTTCGAGCTGTTTATAAATCATACTCTGAAGTTGTAGTCGAATGCGTTTGCGCGATAAATAAATATTGAAAGCTTTAATTTGCCATCTCGATCTTTAATCAGTGAAAAATCTTGGTTCACAACGATTTTCCCGTGCGTTACATAAACTTTCCACGAAACCAAAAAAGAAAGCCTCGATCGCATACATTTCCCCTGGAGCTCACGTCAATCCGCTCATTAGTAAAATGCCCAGCCTCTGCATATAATCACCGCTCGCGAATGTACCGCGGCGATAAAATCAACGGCGCGATTGGCAGCTCGCTCCGATCAACTTTTCGCGAAAAGATAAAGAGAAAGAGAGAGAAAGAGAAGAGTAGACGAACAGCTGATCGGACGTCGATCACAGAGATTCACCTTAGCATTCTCTCATGGTGCGCGGCTTTCCGGTGCGGGACATATATATATATATATATATATATATATGCCGCAGTAATAGTAGCCGTTGCGCGCGTCTCTTTCGCGGTAGTCGTGAAAGCCGAGTGTGTCGCGTGCATATACACACCGCACAAACACGCAGCCAGGATGATATGGCTCGAACCACTCGTAAATCGTCTCGAGCATGCCAAGCATATATAGAAGTATTTCAGCTCAGCGACACATGCATTGGACTCTATAGATGTATAGGTGAGATTGAGGTGTGCTTTCCGCGAAAAATGACTTGTGCAGCCATGCTGGACGATGTGAACTGATTTTCATATATGGGATCTTTTTTTTCTTTTTTCTTTTTGAAAAGAAAGTCTTTTGTGTTTGCAGGCGTATATATGGCGCCGTGTCGTTAGGCAAGGTTTAGATTGTTTTACGTAGGATATAGATTCCAAGGGATGTTACTTCATCACTGCGCACGAGATGCAAAGTTTCTTGTCGATGATATGAAGGATATTGATATAGTCTTTGAAACTTTGTCTCCTTCGATTCTTAAAATTAGTTGTGATAAAAGTTATAGGATTTTATATATTTATTTATCTCAATTTAAATTATTGTTATACTATAGTGATCTGATCAATTTATATATATATATATCAACCATGAAAATTGTCGTCATTATATAAACTATTTTATAGTTTATACCTCAACATTTCAAACAGTCGATAGTATCTCTATAGCTCTAAAATATATGCCACATAACTCGCAAACCCGACGTAAAATTAGACGCACACGCATATTACAACTTTTCCTAACATAACTGAAATTGACTGAAATCCCCAAGGAAAATTCAATATATTTCCCGTCCCGGGCCGCGCACTAAACCTGGTTAGGTCAAATGAAATTCCGTCTCACCGCAACAATATACAGCAGCGGCTCCGATAAAGCAACGTAACCCGCGCGCACAGAACGACGCATATACGTTGGCAATAAAAGTCACCCCGTATCATAACGAAAATGGGGAAAAAAAGTACACTGGCACACACGAGTCAACGTATATATATGTACAGGGCCTTGATAGAGACGCGCGCGCTTTGCTCGCGCATATATAGGCTTTTACGATATACGGGCGCTTCAATCTCCCCCGACACTTTATATAACGACGCGACGCATTGCTCGCACGCCTATATGTACATGCAGGTGCGCAGGTACGCATGCACGCACGCCTCGTTCGATTATAAAGCTCCGAGACGTGCATCTTCCTCTCTCGCGCGCCGCGACACGAGAGACACGGTAAAGCACGTCTGCGGCAGGCTCTCTCTCTCTCTCTCTCTCTCTCTCTCTTTCTCTGCAGGCAAGGTCTACCGGTTCTCACTGCACGGCGCGCCACGCGTGGTAATTGATCGAGCGACGCGCCGATTGCGTCTGCTGTACATATATATGCTGATATGCACGAGATGCGCGCTCAGCTCGCCGGAAACGCCAATGAGGAGAAGGGGTGTGTTTTAATCGAAATAGTTGCGTGATTTAGACGCTCGGTTTTATGGACGCGCTGGTATTATATGTTAGATTAATGCGGGGGATGTAACGTTTTGTTCTTTTGCTTTTCGATGGATTGCGATGTAGCGATTTATTTATTTATTTTTTTTTTGGTCGAATGACGAAATGTGTTGGGCGGTGTGCGGTACGCGCGATAGAGGAATTTCAAGGTTCAATCACGTTTTTCATTGAATTACACGAAAATGATTTCTGATATCACGTAATAAAGGATTAGAAAGTGATTATTATGTAAAAAATATATGTAAATATAACCAATTGGACTTGTCAATTACTAATTAAATGTTTCTTTTTGAATCAAACAATTTTTTTGATAGGTACCTGGTACGCAACTCAAGCGAAATAAATAGTTTCTCAATAATAGACTTTCTGATCAATTGATTATATGGCTTTACTTGAGATGGATCAATAATATGTGATTCAGTGACATGTGACGTCAGAAGACAACGTTATTCCCCAAGACCTTCGCAATACATGATAAATATCTGGAATTCGATTATTTTTACATTCTTGTCTTTTCTCACCACCGAGTAAACAATCAAAATCAACTTTTTTTCACCAACTCCACGCAACCGGAGAAAAAAAGACCACCGTGTCGCAAAAAAGCTCGTAAGTGAAAGTCATAATTTACACCATGTATATATAAGAGATGTACGTCGCGCGTAGGAGTCGGGGCCGCAATGAGTTCGCTTATACGCGTCGGCACAGCCTTTGATTCCGGCTCGATCGGCCGGCGCGCGTTCCATCATTTTACGAAAAATTTAAATTTAATACACGCATATATATAGGCACACGAACTTTTATACAGTCTTGCACGTACTAATTCAAACGCGCGACGACGTACAGCGAAGCTTAGTCGTTCTCTGCGCTAGACGATTTATCGACTTCGTATATATAGCCGAGGAATAGCAGCGAGCTTGCAAAGCTATGTATAAGAAATGTACATTGTATATATGTACATTGTGCGCGAGATGCGTCAAGACGACTATGGCGCGCGTCTCTCATTGTATGCAGATTTCAGTCGCGAATGCAGAGAGCCGCTGCTGTGTGTACTTATAGAGGAGAGAACCTCTAGAGGAGACTATCGCTACGATTTACAAGCGATATCAACGTGTATTACACGAGGACAAGGGATCGCGCGTCGATTTAGGAATTTCATGGTTTTTTTTTATGGAGGGAGGACGAGAGTTGACAGTTTTCTTCGTATCGCTTGTACTTATATACATGTATGTGTATTCGCGTGCTGGGAAATCGGGGCCTGAGAATTGTGATACTCGTCTTCGGAAGTGATGGTTTGGCAGCGATTGCATATGCAAGAATCGCGAATGAATTTGGAGCGTCAGTGACGCTTGTGCGTAGTTCGAGCAGCGATATCAAAAATTGGAGCAGCGGTTTCAAACTGTGTTTTTTTTTCTGCGCTTATATATGTAAATTAACGTGCAACTATGGAGGGCACTCGACAAATGTAATGTAGATGTTTATGTGTGATAATTCAGAACGTGGCTTTTTGAATTTTTGAATAATTGTATAACTGGGTCACACACATTTGTGGATCATATTGCATTCTCCAGGCGTAAAACTATATGTCTAAAATGCTGGATAAATTAATAAATTATATTTTATATATAGTTTTACCTCTTTAACATTTCCATTCTCCTTAAACCCTCGATTGAAATGTACAATACGAGATAACCGTAATAAAATATTGATTTGATGCATTTTTTTTCCTATTTCCGTCTACGTACATGTATTTTAATCCGAAGGCCAAACGTAAGGCGAGAAAAATTAAACAGCCCCGGACAAACTCACACAGCAGCGAGGCAGCTGCAGACGTATAAATTTTTGCACGAAAATGAATTATTCCTCCATTTATCGCGACGTATATACACGTGTACACGCGTTCCGGACACACCTCTCCATCTCAGCTATATAAATACACACAAAGTGCAGCGGGAGTTGTGCGATACTGCAGAGCGCGACAGGAGAAAATCAACGCCGTTGACAGGAGGCGATTCTAATCGCACCGGGTGGATCGGAGGATGGGGGGAGGGGGAATCACATGAAGATCAATTACCCAGGCGTGGCAGTTGTTCGCGCTAAAGCACCGGGTAGTCGTTGCTCTGCTGAGCTCTTGCTGTGTCTTTCTTTTACCGCGCGCCGATCGGACCGCGAGTTCTACGTGTGTGTGTTTGTGTGTGTGTGTTTGTGTGTGTGTGTGTGTGTGCGTAGGTTTAGTGGAAGCGACGCGTATATGACTTATGCAAATAACGTGGAAGATGTACTTGTAGAGAGACGATGCGCCGTTGCGTTATGTAGCCGTGATTTTAATCTCTATTATTAGGAATTATCGAGGAATTATCGGGCGAGGAAGATCGTTCCTCGTTTTGCGTTAGATTCTCGCGGTAATGATACTGTGTAGCTTGTAGGGTAGGTCTCGCTCTCTGTCTTATCTGTGAATAGATGGAACTTTTTGGCGGCATCGATTACGCTATAGAGTTGGTTCGTTTTTGTAACTGCGGATGTGAATGTGAACAGGATTAAGGTTAGGATTTTGATCGTTTTTTTTGTTCTTTAAAATAGGTTGTAGATAACGAATATGTTAATTTTAATACCTAGTTGTTGAAGATGTTCTTCAGGTTTATTTTGTAGTTAATATTTTTTTAAATAATTTTTTAATTAAAGCTGGTGATGTTCCACTTGTGAAGTATAAGTGCGTAATTTACATGTTCAAAAACTATCTTGGTATATAAAGCGTTTCTTCAAAACTTTTATATTCATCTTATAATTATCAAAATTCATTATAATAACAATATCCTTAATATATAATTTGAATTATTTATGTTGACAGCTTTAAATTGCTTACAAAAATACATTAATTGTTTGTACAAATCATTAACATTTATTAGATTCAATTTTCCATGAAATTGAGAAATGTAGGTAGGTATATACCAGCATTTAATATCCATTGCCAAATGTTTTTCAAAATAACATCGTTAAATATACAATCTTAGAATGAAATGATCTTGAATTAGATGCACCATATCTATAATATATAGATACAATTTCACTTATATGCTGTAGATGACTTTTTAAAGTAGATCTTATACATATTCTTTAATGCTTAATTTACTCTAATTTTGAAAGTACCGCAGTAGGTATTGTCATTCAAAAAAAAAATCCAGAGCATATAATACAATTCAAAATTGTGCGGCCGACGAAAAATTAACTCGTCATTCCGCACCAACTCAAATCCAATGCAAATCAGTGGTTCTCGAAGTATGATTAAGTAATCAGAAATAAATTAGGTAAATCGAGAAAAGATTGAGTGGCTGCGGATATTCATTACCGGGTCGGGGGGGGGGGGGGTCAATTTGAGCATCTCTCCGCGCGCAGAGTCGTGATCCGGACGCGGTAAGTTGCGTTTGGCATCCCATGGGTGTAGCAATTTAATAATGGACCATAAGACGATACAAGGTCTCTTTCTGTCTGATGGCAGGACGAATGCCTCGCATCCGTGGTGCATAGGTATAGTCGAGGAAATTACGTACAGGAACCTTCCTCAGTTTCTTTCTTTCTTTTCAGATCCTTTCTCGCTCTCCCTTTCTTTTTTTCTCTTGTTCCTCAGCACTAATTTACTGGACGACGCGGGTGCGCTAGAAGAGTTTTTCATTGTTCGCCTGTCGGATGCAGTGATAAATCGCGGTCGGGCTTGGATGAAATTTCGGTATCTCGCGAGCTGCTATATTTATTTTGGCGTTTATTAGATATTTAAAGTATAGTTCGCCCTGTAAACATTGTAGTTGGCAAATAACGCAATGCTTCTTATATACTTTGTGTTATGGGGCAGCATAGATGAGAATAAAAAGCACTTTTAATTCCCTCTTGAACGGTATAACTCATTTTAATAGTTCCGAAGCAGCTCGGTCATTAGTTTTTATTGCGAACACTTCTTTACAAAGTAGTCGTCGTCGTCCCCCATGGACTTTTAGCTTCCATCCCTTTGAGATCTTCTATTTAAAAGCTGCTGCGGAACGCCATAAAGATTCACAATTTCAAGGCCGCGCAAGGCACTTTTATTACCCACCGATCGTAAAGTCGAAAATATTCGACCTCTCGATTTTTCGATCGACAGTTCGAGACTCTTTATCCAGTCAATATATAAAAAAGCCGCGTTCCTATTTTTATCACAAAGAGCCAATACTCGCGGAAACTTTATACGCCTCCTTACTGCAGAGACTTTCATCTTTCTTACCCATAACTAGTCTCAATCTTAATTGAAGTTCGCGACTCGAGATTACGGCGACGGCAAGCGAGCGAGAAAAAGAGAGAGAGAGAGAGAGAGAGAGAGAGAGAGACGCTAACTCGGTAATTATTCTCAATTAATCCTTAAGTGGTGTGCTTTCTAATCGGGATTCTTTATTGATCGAGTGCAGCCTGCGTGGCTGCTTCGTCCTCGAGCTCTGCGCACACAATCTGCACTCGAGAGAAATAGAGACGGAGAAAAATTCTAATTCGCGCTCTCGCCTCGATTTATTCCCGCCGAGACGAATGGGTATACTTTTTCCGAGGATTTTTCATAAACCTTCCTTTTTTTTCTCTCGCCCGTTCGTTCGATCACTTTTTACCCGAGGAATTCATACGATTCGCCGCGGATCATTTATACGTTTCCTACCTTTTTATGCAAAGCGCCTGTCAACTATTAATCAGAAGCGTGAGCTTTGCCGACTATTGGCATTCTAATAGGCCTTTTTTTTTGTTTCGTGCGGATGAATTATTTATCTTAACGGCTATTAACGTTATAATGTATAAGTATTATGTTTTGAAGCTCATTAAAGGTACTATTTTTTATTTATTTATGCTGTATGAGCGAGCTGAGTTGATGCATTGAAAGGTTGAGCAAGATAGTGTCAGCGGACTTGTATACTTCATCTGTATAATGAAATGATATTTCATTTTCGATTTATATAATACGCGCGATTGTATTCTTAGTTAAAATGCTGATTTTCTTCATCTCACTTCCAATCAAACGAGAACTCGTAAATTGTGTTTTCTGCATATTGACATTATCAACCATCTCTTTTAACCCCTACTGTCGCATCGATAGATCGCACTCTTTGCATAACGCAACATTTCGCGCGAATCAAAGTGCAGTTTCCAACAGCCGTGTTGACAAGCTCTATACTAGTGCACCGTTCCAGCACAGATTTTCTACAGACAACTTCTTCAAAAGTAATTAAGGCCGCCCACACATTCCTCTGTGTCTATAGCCTACGTATGCTCTAGTGTTTTTCCTCTCTTTCTCTCTCACGTAACACGATTCCGTCTCGAGCCGAAGAAGAAAAGAAAAACGAAGAATCGCATTATCATGTGATCTCATCGCGGAACGCGCGCGTCTTTATACCATTTGTCTTTAATAGCCTACTCATTATGTGGCGCTTTCGACGTTTCGATACAATGCCTGGCGATCATTAGTATACCTGCAAAGCAATTTATGACTGACGATGTTTAATAATATACATGTGTCTGTTTTGGCGGATTGCGCAAAGACCATAGATGATTGCTATTTTACTCGCAAGTTGTTCGCAGAGTAATTTGATTGTGTTTACATAATAATTTTTAAAAGTATAAATCATTTAGAATTAGATATGTATATATATATATATACAGCAACGGAAAAAATTCAATAATGCAAATACAATGTATACCTGTAAATATATTATTGTATTATAAGCGTGTCCTTTCATTTTAAATAATAATCTGACGTTAAAAGTAATAAAAACTTGGTAATACATAGCTACCAATTAAACAAATGATACAAAAATATTACAATGTAACCCCACTGAATACACAGTTTTTATTCGTCCATATCTTAAGATTTATTGCAACGCATCTCAATTCACACAGAAGTGATCCGTGGATGAATGCAATCTAGCGTACTATTAATCAACGTTGGCAGTACGTTTTAATTCATTTAACGCCAGTAAGCCAAGAATGACAAAACACCACAATTGCGATGATAGACGAATAAGAAAGGAAAAATCTCGATGAAAAGCCCGTCACGCTACTCGTTATGAATAAAGACACATACTTTTTTTAAATAACTTTATTCGTAAATAATTTTTTTTTTTTTTTTTCATTTGAGCGTGGTTATATTTTTAGAGGATACACTTAGTAGAACAAAGATATAAAGCTATGTATGAATTAATGCTTAAATGTAAGATTTGTCATGTTTCGCGTAACAGAAACATTTCCCATGCACGAGACATCCCATGTCAAAACATTATAGTTTTATTACCGAGCAGGAAACTCGCGGCTCGTTTAAGCGAAAGTGCCGCGTTATCTCAAATTTTTAATATTTCGAAAATTTATATAACGCAGGGAACGCGGCTATACGCTACGGATAGGAACAAAGAAAGTTTTGTGCGAAACCGTCTAGATACGACTGTGCGCATATGCTTTAATGAATACTGCGTTTAACGATAATTCGTGACAACTTAATGGCTCAATTAAAGTATCTTTCTCTCTTCTAGTCACAACAAAATCATGTAAGAAATTATATATCCAACGCAAACCAATGCGATAAAGGATGTTATATATACATCACAGAACGAAATGTGCTGCACTTTCCCACTGAAATCCATCGATGCGCATATATTTTCATCGCGCGCGCGCGTGCATAATTGCACTGTTCCCACAACTCGTATACACTGTACAAAAGCATCGGTTAAGTCCAGATCGGTCTGGCTATGCGATACGATAGCGATCGGTGTGTGGAGGATGAGCTTATCTGGTTTAATGCCTTTCTCGAGTAGCCAGCCACCGAAACTCTCTTTCTCTCTCTGCTGCGTAACACGCATACACACTTCCCGCGCGGGGATACTCTGCTCTGGACCTCACACGCGCTTCGACGACACAAATGGAGAGAGACAGAGAGAGAGAGAGAGAGCAATGAATCGTGTGGCGGTTCTTTCTGGAATCCGTTGCGTCAGTGCAGCCTGTGGTGTAAGCCAAGTGGATGAGTCTTAATGGTGGACGCACGCGTGTGTATTATACGCGTTGATATTTCACGGATTGCACCTGCTCTTCGCGAGAAATACGCATCGTAATGGGTATACTTTTGCTTTTTTTTTTGTTACAGGTATTGCGCGCGCGACTGGCTAATGATTTTCATGAATATTGCGGTTACGCTTGGGAATTATTGAGATCGTTAAATTTAGGTCGGTAGGCAAACAGTTTGGTATATATGTCTATTATATTTTTATTCCGGCGTTCCAATTTCTATTTTAATAGCTTATTGAGTGATTGACAATTTAATTACCATAAAATGTATGTTTTGGAAATCTCATAAATACGTTAGCTATATTAATTACTACTTTCTCGCATGTTTGCATATGACGTGTAATCACGTTGAATTTTACAACGTATAATAATGAGTAGAGTGTGAGTATACTATTTATTAAAAAATCATCTTGATCTCTAATTTTCTCAAATTTCTAAAAAAGAACAACAGTCCGTGGATTCGAAAGTCAAGGTAAACATCAATATTTCTCTTAATCAGATATTTTTAAGCACTCGATAGTCTATTTTTACTCGTACGAAGTTCGAAAACCCTTCGGGTTATGTGTCGAACTGGCCTTGATCAGTTACCGCAATGTGGGAGATGATTAAGCTGATAATTATGAGGCTAAAGCCGTGATAATCTATAATACTCATTTTACCATATTTATAAATGTTCTTTCAAGTTTAAAGTGTATTTTCAACCAGGATTTAATTTCTGTTTTATACAAGCAGCTTATATTTTATAATATCAAGATTTTTAAGATGCAATAAAAATGTATTATGGCCCTAAGCAAAAAAAAAGCTATTTAAATATGTCTATAAATACTTGAGTTGTACATATTATGCACATAAAATGTCATGCATCCATGTGCAATATGATATGTTTGTTGACTTTAGTTGTCAATATAATATCAAGTCATAAACATAAAATATTTCGAATCAAATCCAATGTCAATACCACGGTATATTCGAACAAAAGCAACTAAAAATGACAGCGGTAGAATAGATCGTCATTAAGTCATGGAGCAAAATATATTGAATTCCTCGAAATATTCTATTTGACTAACTCATCTACCCTTATGCAAACAACACCTGTCATTTTCGATTAATAAGTCTCGATAAAGTTCTTAAGAAACGCAACTAGCCAACGATAAACCATTAATAACTGTCAATTTGGAGCCTCGTCCCACTGTTTTTCCAACAATCGCTGAGAACAAGACATCTTCCTTCACCCGGGGTACCATCTACTAAAACTCTCTCTCTCTCTCTCTTACTCAAGTGTTTTCTTAGATGCGCCCAAAAATAACAGCAGGAAACCTCGAAGCCGCGAAAATCCTCATCGCTCGCTTGCACCGCGGCTCTCGACGCGACGCTTATAGACGCGCGCGCGGCCCAAGAATTCTCTTCGTCGACTCTAAGAACGCATGCAATATGGTGGCAGGCGAAACAAAGCTGAAAGACACGCGGCGCCTTCTTCAACTTGAGTAAATGCTCGCGGAAGCGTTACACATATATACTCTCTCTCTCTCTCTCTCTCTC
>UELV01141820.1:0-20308 GCA_900490015.1 Megastigmus stigmatizans | reverse complement strand
CTCAAGGTGTTCTAATACTTTACAATAGATGTTTTCCCAGGTTCTTATTTCTAGTTCTTATTTCTACTTTCTATTTGCCTATTTACTACATTTTACGTTTTCCAAATTGCATGTTCGTAACTGCCTGACAAACATCATTAGCCCGGGTATAGGTAATGACGCTTCCTTATAACAGACGCTCTGGGTTTCTCCAATCGCTGTCTGGACCTTTTCTCTATCTCTGGCGCCGATGAAACTATGAGCGTTGAGTTTTAATCCTTTTATTACGGTTACCTGAGAGAACACGGAGCAACCGCTATTTACCGAATGTTTTTAGTCCTTCATTTACTTGAAAAACGCAATCTGTACTAATGTCTGGCTGTCCGGGTTTTCCCGTAGCAGCTGTGTAGATATTCGTAAATTTAAAAACTTACAAGAAAGCTGCGGAATATTTTCGTTTTGAATGTTTTTCCTTGCTTTCTTGTATTTACTATCTATACTTAATCCGAAAGGTCCGTTAGCCGTCACACGCGCTTGCTCATCACGTTTCGTCTGAGGTCAAACTTACCAGTAGTAAAATTCAAGTTTATCTTTCATACAATTTGAATTTCGTGAAAGTGACAAGGCTGTCAGATACTAGCTCAGATTCAGAATCGAGTTTAAGTAGCTCGGAATCCGAAACGAGTAGTTCAGGCTCGGAATCAAGCAGCTCCAGCTCAGAATCAAGCAGCTCAAGCTCAGAATCAAGCAGCTCCAACTCAGAATCAAGAGCTCCAGCGCAGAATCCAGGAGCGACTCCAGTTCAGATTCACAAGAGGTAAGTCTTTTTGACATATTTCATTATGCTTTTTTCAAATATTCTTTTGGTCTCGTATTATCTTTTACTTCATTGTCATTGACCAAATGTCAAATTCAAGACCCTACAGAAGAATACAAGGATCATAACACACATATCAAAGAAAAAATATATAAAACTATAAGCGTTATGAGCTGGTTAAGGCAACATCGTGATGCAAAACGACAAAAAGGTACGTCATTATTCATGCATTTTACGATATTTAAGACTGAAAAAGGGTTAAACGTGTGATAAGGAAAATATCAGCCACAAGATGGAAGTCTGCAAATCCTGTTGCTATGGTGGACTTGAAAAAAATAACATCATCTCGTGACAAGATGGAAAGTCTAGTGCACCATCCATGTTTTGCTAAAATTGCACAAGGCTGTTTTGTCAGAGTTGGCATGGAAAATGGGAGTGAACGAGGATACGTGGTTTCTCAAATCATTTTTGCCGATTAAATGCCTATACATAATCGAAATGTGAAAAAGTGTTTGTGGAAACCAAAAATAGGCTTTCACCTAGCGTGAGAAATGTGAAATACACTAAGACACAGTGAACGAGGATACGTAGCTTCTCAAATCATTAGTATTCGTGAAACTCCAAACTTTTACCAATTGGGGAGTATTAAGACCAATAAAGGTCTCATACTTAGCGCAGGGACGGACGTAATACCTCTGCAATTTATATCTAATCAAGAATTCACTGATTCTGAATTCTCGAAATGGCAAATGCAATGCGCTCATCAAGGCATACCTATGCCGACATTAGAGGGCATTACTCAAAAATTGGCAAATATAAATGAAGCGATGGTCAAACCGAAAGCAAATGTTGAGACCAGAGCAATAGAAGGGAGCCAATTTCGAGGAGTATATAATTGCGCAAAGAGGAAAATAGAATTAAAATTTCAGAGGGATGAAGCTGCCTGGAGTGGAGATTCAAATAAATTATGAAGGTACAACGTAGTGGATCTACATGAGTAGTGATTCGATGAGCTGCTTTGTTTGCAAACAAAGCGGCCATATAGCTAAGCTATGTCCGCAAGCCATGGAAACGTTCCTCGCATCACCAATAATTAACGATGCGCAAAGCCCGACTCAACTCGATAATGTGGAAAATTCACATCACACCAATGAAGACATAAACAGCAACTTCTTTAATCTAGCATGAAAAAGGCCACCTCCCTCCTCCACCACTTCCGAGAGTTCTCAAGAACTTAGAACGCCAAATGTGACTACTATTTCAACCAATAAACCTAGAAGCCTAGAAAAAATACTCACACCATCATAAATAAAGCAAAACGAGCAATTTGAAAAACTGCAAAAAAAAAAAAAAAGAAAAGAAAAAGGAACTCTGCCAAGATTCAAAATGAAAATATAACCATTGAAAAGAAGCAAGAATTTGATAAAACTTTGCTCTTGATCAAACAACCAATCGATACTGGAACAGCTAAATATAATCTCACATTCAACGATTTTAAATAATTTCTGGAAAAAACTTATGGATAAAACAACGTATTTAAAATCGCAGAAAATATTACACCCAATATCGATTACTTTGTTTGTATAATAAACGAAGTGAATAATCATCTCAACGAAAAATCAATGAAGGCCAGATTTACAAAGCTGAAGAAAAAATTACTACAGTGCGACCCGGACTTGGATTCTGAAGATTTTTTAGTACCTCGATATATTAAATCTGGAAATCATTAATTTCGTCATGGATGTCATAAAAAAATCTGGATTAAAAATTCTTTACTGGGACACAAGAAGCTTGTTAAAGCGTAAAGAGGAAATTCAAAGAGTGTTGCACAAAGTAGATGTAATAGTATGTGTTGAATCTTTACTAAACAGTAATATTACCAAAATTAATTTTCCAGGATTTGTCAACTATAGACTGGACAAGTCTTACTCGACTGGAGGTGGTATAATATTACTAATCCGAAATAACATAGCCTATAGAGAAATTTCTGATATTAAGTCTCCTGACCAAACAGTAGAGTTTTGCATAGTAAAGATAACAAATACTAACCCTACCTTTAATCTTATAGTTTTCTACCAATCCTCATGTCTCACACTCTCATTGGATCAATGGAATACTATACTTTTAAACACCCAAAAGAATCAAAATAACATTTTTGTTGGCGACTTTAACGCTCGTCGCGTAGCATAGAACTGCAACAAAACCGATAAAAACGGTGAAAACTTATTTGAAAATATTGAAAGGCATAACTATTAATATTGAAACTATAATCAAAAATAGATTTCAATTTTGGATAGAAAAAAATACATTATTACTAGGCAGTCAAAGCAGCTCCCGCGCAGGTCAATCTTGTATAGATAATATTTTTAATCTTACTCTGAAAGCACAACAATCACTACGCAAAAAAACTCTATTCGCAGCCTTCCTTGATGTATGCGGAGCGTTCGATATTGTAAACATAGATATACTTGTAAACAGATTGCTCAATTTGGATCTCCGTTCAACTTGGTTAAGTTTGTCAAATTTATTACACATGAAAGGCATGTATTTACTAACGAGTCGAATGATTACAAGATTTCTTATAAAGCCGTAATATTTAAAAATATACCAAAAACTGTCACTGTCTCGCAATTCGCAGACGATATAGCGCTATATTCGATCAATAAAAGCTCATTACAAAAAGCTATTTGATTCATCGAAAAAAACCTGTCATTCATTGGCCTGAGCCTTGCAGCTCGCAAAACAGTTCTAATATGCTTCAATAATCAAAATGTTTTACCAGGCGTTACCGCAATTACAGTCAGCGACTGTACCATTCACTCATCGGAATCGACTCGCTTCCTTGGCATTATATTTGATTATAAATTAACGTTTCTACCGCAAATCAATGAATTTCAAAAAAAGTGTCAAAGAGCTCTTAATGTTCTCAAATTCCTTCAAGGAATAAGGTGTGGTACGGATCCAACGACACTACTTACATTATATAAAAGCTACGTACGCTTTATAATCGATTACGCAATTTTCGTATATTTTCCTATGCGTGAAAATCTTAAGAATTAACTTGAACAAATACATAACACTATTATAAGAGCCGCCCTTGGACTTTGTAAAACCATACCCACTAATATACTTCTGACCGAATCGAAACTACCCTTCATCCATGAAAGATGCAAATTTCTATGTAATGTTTATATGTCGAAAACTTTATCAAATCTTTCACTACCAATAAATAAAGCAATTAATTCACACTGCAAAAATAAAAATAATAGGAATAGAAAACGAAAAAGACTTTTCGAATTATGCATCATAAAAATTATGCAGCATTTACCAAACCTTAAAAAGAAACAGTCATAATCTAAGTGAATTATTGTGCGCTTGCCTTAAAAACAATATAATAATAAAAAAAAAACACTGAACGAACACACATCCTCATTCAGCGCCGGATGTATTGGAATTATTGATACGATAGATATAACACTAAAAAACCTTGGCTCTTGTTCTGTATTTTCTCTGATTCTCTGAGCGTACTCTGTAGCATACATCAATGACCCACAGTAAACATAAAACCTGACCTACTAATTATAGAAATTAAACAGAAATATATAGAATTTATGAATAAAAAAACTGAAGCGAATCAAATTTACCTATATTGGATTCCCTCATATACAGGAATCATAGAGAATAAAATCACAGAAACAGCGACGAAAAATCCATGTAACACTGTACAAATAGAATCGAAGCGCACTGTATATATGGATTTATATAAACAGTATAAAGTAGCAATGATGAGCGACACAAACGAAGCAATAATCAAAACTGGAAAGTCTAAGGGGAAAAAATACTTTGAATTATATTATAAAAATCAACCAAAACCACGATTTTACAATAAAAATCTCTCATGTGAACTGATTGTCACTATAAATCGCTGTCGTTCGGATCACTATAATTTAGCTGCCTCACTCGCGCGCATATCTATAATCAATGATCCTATGTGCCCATGTATACAATGCAAGCAAAACCTTGATCACGTCCTATGGCAATGCTCACTATATGATAAATGTCGTTCTAATCTTACTAATGAATTAATGAAACTAGGCTTGCAACTACCTCTTTATATTCGACGCTGTTGCTGCATGAACCGAACATACCTGCACTCTTCTGTATTCTAAGACACCTCAAAAATTGTAAATTTAATGTATAAACACTGTATAATGTTGAACTTATTGTAATAAGCTAATAAATCTTAATTGATTTAATGTTTCAAATAAAATACAATAATATTCACTACATTCGACCAATACACATAACGCATAAAATATACTTTACACAAAAAATCACATATACGCAAATATTTTGGCTCCTGAAACCTACGGATTTTTTCACATGCGGCCCAAAAGTATCAAGAGTTTCAGTCGGAAGTTTCGCGCGCAAAGCATGAGGTCGAATACACATATGTACAGGCAAACTCGCGAGCGCACGAAACCGGAAGAATAGTCCGCGGCCCCGGAAGCGCGGGACGGATCGACGGAGGCATGCGATCTACTCACTCTCTCCGCGGCAAAAGGTCCCCTCTTTCATTTGCTCGCCCTGCTACTGTAGCAGCCTCGTCCGAGTCCCTGCCCGAGTTGGCTGCACATATACCCATAAGTCGAGAGTGAGAGAGCATGTACGTGTGTGTGTGTGTATGTGTTATAGGTGCGCGAGCTTCGGGAGAGCGAATAACCGGAATAACTTTGAGAGGCTAATTTTACGGGCTCGTGCGCAGCGCGGCGGTGTTTAAAATAAATTATCGGATTCCTTGCTGCGTCAGCGAATCGATTTTCGAGAAATTTTAGTGGCGCACGTCTATTAATGGCACTTGAAAGCCAACCGCGGCGCGTTTAAGCCTTTATTGAGTTTCGGTCTCCCCCTGCCACACGGCGATCGCGTTTTTTTTTAACCTTTTACTTACACGTGCGCGCACCCCGTGTATCTACGTTGCGTATGTAGTTTTCTTTTTTTGGATGCTGCACTGCGAAGAGTTGGAAAACGGACGACCTGAAAATATGGTGTTGTGTAATTGCAATTTTATCATTTATTTTATCCCAATACTTATATCTTGAATAAATTCTATAATTAATATTGTTTCTTTTATTATTGAGTCTGCCAATTGTATAAGTTATTACAGGCACACATATAATTATTATACACGCGAAAATACTGTAGCCTATAAACATTGAAAATCAAAGAGGCAGTTACCCCCCAAAATCTCAACTGCACTATACAAACCAAAAGCCAAGCAAATGGAGGTAAGGATGATCGCCACCCATCGAGCGCATCATCCCAGTTATCTTCTGTCCCTGATCACCCGCCACCCCATATATATATATATACTCCCCGATCTAATGCACGCGTGCACTCAGGAGGAGGTGGTACAAAGCTGCTGCTGCCGCTGTAGCTTGACCAAAACAAGCCAGGCCTCCTTGCGATATATATAATTTGATACACACAGCTCCGGGGCAGGCCTCTACTCGCAAGGCAGCTCTCTCGTGCACCGATCGCCGCAGCGGCGGTATAAGTGCACCTTCTCTCCCCCGAACACGTCGTATAGTTACCTAACCCGCCCATCATACAAGCATACGACACACACGTACACACGAGTCGCGACCTCCTCTCCGACACAGGTTGGCGTGACTCTCGGATCGAGCGCACGTATAGGCCTCTTACGTTTACGGTGGAAGTGGTTATCTGCTTTGTTTAAATAAAATAAGGTGCCCGAGGGAAAAGTGGCTGATTCTGGCTGGGTTGCTGTTTTAAGATGGAAGGGGGATTTTGGGGGAGGAGTAAAGTTCGAGGAAGCTCGAGAGTTTGAGAATTACTACTATTTGAAGTGCGTTTAAGTAGATACAGGCGGGTACGGCGAGACTATTATTCCGAGTGGAGTGAAGGTTTTATAAAACTTTTGTATAGTCGGGACGGATTATTTTTAATCATAGGTCCCAGGGTTAGAAACTTGTGATCAGTTAAGCGTTTAATGGAAATGCTTAAGTACTTTTGGAAATTGACTTTCGCGTATATATAGTGAAAAAGTTTTGCACGGGGAAAATTTTTAATTTTTATCGAAATTGCAAAAATATTTCGTGTTGGTAAAGCTGGCCACCAATTTTTTACTACATTCGTTGCAATTTCAGAAAAAACTCAGTTAATACTTTTATTAAATTCTTTATTGGTCGCTCTATTGATAGTACACTGAGATATGCAAACGATGTTGTGAACGAATATCAAGTTTAACTTTTATCAATTGTGCCGCAAATCTATTATAAAATACATCACATCTTTTTCTAACGAACAAAAGTGCCTCCACTCAGTTACTGTAACTATGGTTACTTACAATCGCGAAACTATTTGCACAGACGTAAACTCAATACTGAGGAAGTTGAAAAGTTCAAAAACTACTTTACGTCACTTAGCGACAATGTAATTTTCTTCATACATGTCTGGAGCCAAGTATCGGAGCAAGACTGACGTAAAAGCCCACGTAAGACTTCAAAATTCGAATGTGTTATGTGTCCCTTCAATTTCATTCTGGAATTTGTTCTTTGAAGTCAGACTTTTACGAATTCGAAATTATTTCCACATCATTTCGACAAACTCACCTACAAAGAAATATTATATCCAATATTTTCTTTTCATTTACATCAGAATATCCTTCTATCAATGTTTAAAATATTTTTATAAAATAATGTAAAGAAATATGTTCAATTTTCGCCTTCAACTCCTGGTGTGCAAAACTTAGTTTTGGAAATACTATCAAAGACTTTCCTTGCATTTTACGAGCGCACGGAAAATGAACTTTCTAAAAATTACATCGAAGTAGTTTCTGGCGTTTTATGACTTTACATGAAGAAGGAAACTTTGTGAATACCGCAAATTTTTTTTCTGACAATAAAATGTTCTTTAATATAGTACCTGATAAGGTCAAAAAAGACGGAATAAGTAAAAAGCCGACCTTATGCCCTTTCGAACTGTAGAAACTTAATTTTAAATTAATGTGTAAATGAAAAAACGTTACATTATTGCTACTCATAAATAAAAATTTTACTCACTAGTATGAAATGTATTGATAAAATCTATTTTAAATTAGCATAATAATTTTCTGTACATTTTATCATATTCAAAATTACAAATCGATATAAAAAATTAATGTAAAGAAATATCTTTTAAAAAATCTTCTAAAAAGTATCGAATAGTAAAAAAATTACTGGTTTATTTTAAAAAAAATTAGAGGCTCGTAAAAACTATTCAAGGTAAACTTGACAAAAAAAATTTTACTAAATTTCTAGCATACCAAAATTCGTCAAATTCGCACGATAATTAGAATCGATCCCAGATACTGCAGAATGTTACCTCCACCTCTGCCACACTTTGTCCCCCTTTTTTACGCTTTCATTTTCGCCCATCTCACGACACACTATAAAAATTTACGACAACCGAGAATTCATTATCACACAGCAGACGTATACGACGTTCACATCGCCGGCGGTTTCATTAATGGTATGGATGCTGAAAAAGATGGCGCTGAAAGTCAACGCGAAAAAAGGGGGAAAAAAGTAGCGCGCGACGGCTCGGTGATTGGCGTTACAATGACCTCCGATGACGCCGCATATTTTTGCATGAATTTTATCACTCAACGCCGACTGCCAAGTTGATGCTACTTTTCTTTTGATCTTATCTCGGGTGGGAACGTTGTACCATTAAACGGAGTAATGAAAATGGTTTTCTGTCCTGTAAAATGTTAAAGTGCAGAGGTGTATAATAATGATTTATTTATTCTTATCTTTCATTACTTTAAATACATGAGAATGCTTTTTTTCTAAAGCAGTAAGAAAGTGTTCGGAGATTTAATATTTTGTAACAGAATGGACGTGTTTTCTCATAAAAATCATAAAAGTTGTAGTAACGTCGACTTTCCGTCAAAAATCGCTGTCGTTTACTTTTATTCGATTCAATCCAATTTCTATATGCAGTTTCAAAAAAATTTGATATACTTTTCAAAGCACTTTGCAGTCAAATTTTACTGCACGAGCAAAAAAAAAACAGATCACTAAAATGAAATTTTTTTTACGATTCCGTTCGGGTCCCAACGTAGACTTTTCCCGGCCTCATATAAGCGACTCGGCAAAAAAAAAAAACTCGACCGAATCCCAACGAAAAAATGGATTCAAAATAAAGTTTCGAGAACATCGGCCTCTGAACACTTGCCCGTATCGCAGTGAAATGACAAAAAAAAGGAAAAGAAAGCGAGACAAACATTGCGCGCTCATTGGGCGCCGAGTCTCGTAAAATTTTACGCCGAGTAATGTTAATGAAAGAGCTCCGCCGGCGAAAAGGGGAAAAAAAAGCGAACTGCCAGTTCAGTTTATGTCCGTCCATTACTTAAACCTTATACTTCGGACGAGAGAAGATTGAATCTCCAGGAAAATGCCAACGCGATCGATGCCATCAATTTCTAGGAAAAACTTTTGTCCCACATGCGCTCGCGCGCGAGCGGAACTCGAGAGAAAAATATATGGCGATCAAATTAATAAGACGCGAGCGCGCAGAGACTTATCTCCGGCGATATACACTTCCTCCTGAATTTGAATAGTACGTCATTTATCATTTGATTATCTGTGCTATTTTCAGCGGCGGGTAAAGGGAGAGAAATCACGGAACGAGGCCGTCATTAACGTGCGTTCGTTCATTAGTTCGTCTTACGCTCATCCACGGCGAATATCATAGTCGATTGATCAAATCTATAGAAATGGCTGGGAGCGAATCAATGGAATCAATGCCATGTTGAATTTTCGTGCCCGATGATAATGAAATCGCGAGTCACGATTCATTTGCCGAGGCGCGTGGCGGGAGGGGGAAAAAAAATAATTTGATTCAATCGAGAAAATGCCATATCTTTCGCTTGCGGATCCCACCCGCTGCTGTAACTCGAGGCACTTGCAATTAACGTCCTTATTGAAGGCTTTAAATCAGAAATGAACCGAGCGATGGTAACAGCGGGGATAGGAAATCAATGAGAATACACGGGGAGTAATTAACCTAATTTTTGATCATCACATTTCTTCGCTTACACATTCCAAACAAATATAAGAGTTGCAAGATGCAGTAGAGGGATTTTTCAAATTCACCAATCTACTAATTGAGCTACTAAAATAATAGTGAGTCATTTTGCGGTAAGACATTTTGCCACACACCAGCCACGCCTAAGCCATTACGAAAAATTAATTGAATGTTTTTTATTCCAGCAAAATTAGCTTTATTATCGCCTGAATTTACTCGGGCGCGAGAAAGATTTATTCAAAAGCATTAGTTTATTAAAGGCTTTAATTAGATTGAAGTAGCGATGGAGTTTTACAATAAAAAGAAAGCATCTCATTTAGAAGGAACACTTAAAACGCGCGCGTGAACGTCATTGAAATAGTTCATCGTCCTAATTATGTGTGCCAACAATGTGACTCACGGATAGATAAACAACAAAAATATCCGTGGTTAATTCTATTAAATTAGTCCAAAATACGCTTTTGTCTCAGAATTACTTGTTAAATAACCACATCATTCAACGCATGCAACGCATATTATCATTACTCGAAACACTGGAATTTCGTTATACAATAATAAACACTCGCTATAATTGCAATAATCGCGCGTGTGGGGTTGGATAAAAAAAGCAGTGAATTTAATCGGAATACATTGTGGCGTCGATCATTACGATAAAGCATGAAAAAGCGGTTCGATCAAAGTTCACCTCTAATAATCTCGGTCTCTCGAAACGGAATCGTTTAACCGCCGCGGCACGCGAACTTCCCTCCCTTACACACGTATAATCGCCGCGGGTTTAAAACACACTCGCATGGGCTCTCTGCTGCAGGTATACTAGGCGCGGGTTAGCGGTGAGAGAAGTCCGCGTAATGAATAAAAATCGCGCTCGTACGGATCAATCGTGCACATAACGACGCTCGGATATAAGCTAACCGCGATCAATGGGCCCCTACAGGCATAAACTCCCGGAGAATTTCATTAGTTACTTTATCAAGCTGTTATGCCTCCGTGTATTATGCAGACGAGTGTATAATACCCGTTTTAGATTTTGACGTTCGTTCTTTTTTAGACACGAGTTGAGGGAGAGCGAGGATTTTATTGGAGGTGTAGTAATGCCGGAAGGACTGGGAATGGATCACGTGATTTAATGGGAAAACAGAATTTATTGCTCGGTATCCGCTTGAGGTCTTTATATATTGTCTCGAAAATTTTGAAGCGGAAATTTACGTGGTATGACTATTTATGAGTGATATTTCCTATTAGAATTTCGAGTCATTGCCAATTTGACTAATCACGCAATGCAAGATTTAGGATGTAAGGGTTAATAACCCGATAGAAAGCTAATTATTCAAGGTATTCTTAATATAGAATGTTTCAAAGTATTTACACTGTTAGTTTGTATTAGATGCTGATTTAAAGTTTTACAGTTTGTATAATATTGTCTTGAACGTAGTCAATCGCATTTAAACATATCCGAAACATTTTCAAAATCAATTTTCTCCCAAAAGAACGTTGTCAAAATTCATGCAGTCAATATCTAAAGTAAACTCGCGTACTTGTCCCCAATCAATCCACCTCCCCTAAACGAAATCCAACCCAAAATATCCATTATTAAGCCACCGGCAAACATTCAAAATAGCGTCATCGTAAAATTTATTCAAAAAATCTTTTCATCACTTTCTACCGAGTATACGCGCACACCCACACGTACACCGTGGGAAGGGGGGGGGGGCATGGGAATATTGCACAGGTCGGTAGCTCTCCGGTATAATCACGTCTTAAAGAAAGGGGCAAAGCCGGTGGTGGTGGTGGTGGTGGTGCTCCAGTATATAGCGCATATAGCTGCTTATAACGACGCGGGGCACAAGAGAGATCAGCTCGCGTGTCCCGGATGATTCCGCGCGGTGTACGTGCAGCGGCCCGAGAAAGAGAGAGAGAGAGAGAGAGAGAGAGAGAGAGAGTGAGCAAGATGTGCCGACACCCGAGCACGCAAACCCTCGCTCCGACAGCCCTTCCACCTTCTACATTTTCTCTCCACGAGGCTTTGTTGCGCACACCCTCATGTATATGTGTGTGTGTGTGTGAGCTGTGCACGCATGAGTTGGTGTACGGGGGTTTATTCCGTGTCAAATTGGCGTGACTGAAATTTGGATTTAGGAGAGAGAGAGAGAGAGAGAGAGAGAGAGAGAGAGAGAGAGAGAGAGAGAGAGAGAGAGAGAGAGGGTGGAATGGGTGCAACCCGGCAAATTCTAATGCTGATGCGCCTGCAGCCGAGGTTGCACACTGTTGCAGTGTGGTGCTCTGTTTTAGGGCTGGAAATTGAGTTGTGCTGTAAAAATGTTGAATTACCCTTTTGAGAGCCTTCTGTGATTATGAATGTACACGCGAGCTTAATGTTGGAAATAATCATTGTCCGACTATGTACGTACTCGTACTACTTGAAAGAATAATGCTTTTATTATTGATAACGCTGTTTGAAGAATAAATTCTTTAATTAATTAGTGCCAATGTTTTTTCTGCTTTCAGGTAAGCCATAAATACCAGCAATATTAAGCAGTGGGGATAAAAGCATCGAGTGAGCAATATTTAAGTTAATTATACTAATCAACAGCTCGAATCAAGAGCAATTTCTCACCTGTATACAATCGATAATATCTTAACGCCCCATTAAATTATAATATATCCATCGAAATAACGAGTTCTCCACTTTTCACGCGAGAAATATATAAACACTCCACTCATAATCGCATTGGAAAATGCTTGCTCAAATAATACCGTAAAACGAATTTTAACAGATTTAGATTTGGCGTGACACTGCAAAATTCCATCGAGTTCTCTCATCCACACGCGCCACCATTCAATGAAGGAAAGTGTGTGCGCTCAAGTAAAATGCGTGGGAAATCATGATGTTATACCGCGAATAATTAATCGATAGTTATGTAGGTGGCGATACAAATCGGTTGATAAGACTAATGAAACAATTTAATCAGTTAATTATCAGCAACATTTTTGTATTATGATTATAATAGTCACTTTCAGTAATCGAACGAGTAAAGTTGCTATTGATAAGATATTTATCACAACGTAAACACTGAAATTGTACTGAACCATATCATTGATACCCGATATAATTTTGAGCTCATATCGATTACGAATGATTTCAATTGGTTATGGACTGCATGAAAATTCATAGATACTGTATGCTTTCTGATAATTCTTAAAAAACTAGTAATCATAGAATTGAGATTCGCTACTCAATAACTTACATAAAGTACGGAATATTCAGGAAAGAAAGTGCTGTCGTTCACCCAAGCAAACACTTTCCAATAGCCATCGGGCTCCATCTGCTCCATTTGTTTTCTTCATCAGCGAGTCGCCGGGGCCGAGGCTTTCGTACCTCATTAGAATAATATAAGTCGAATAGAGGCTACATATAGAGTTTGGGGCCGGTGCACGCGAAGAGCACCGGCGGCACTGGCACAACTCATCGTCACACGGCACTGAATTCGGGTTGTAAAGCCACCGCCGATTATAATCAAATAACAAATGCAACCTCGAGTGTTCCTTTCTTTTACGTGCCCATGGGCAAATTGAATTGCGCCACTCTGTCCCCGTGAGTTCTCGCCCTTTCTCATTCTCGACCAATCGAATCAGTGAACTTCCTACTCCACGAATTTATGGCGCTTCTATAAAACTATATATATATATATAGGTTGGTATGCTGGCACGCTTTCGCGAAGATTTCGACCCCCTCGCTGTTATGGCCTGCATTGTTTTTTATGCTTTCGCTCGGTTAGACTTTTTATTGGGGAGCTAAGAGCCTTTGTGTTTTTTTTTTGGGATTGGAATTCTTACGACTGTTTGTAAATGTGTTCTATACATCTGTGATGCGAATGGGCAACTTGATTTTTTTTAGTTACTCGAGTGGTTTTTACATTTTTTTTTATTTTATGAAAAATTTTTAACAACAACATTAATTATTATGAGACTATGCGAACAGTGGAAATTAATCATATCGAATGTTTTAATCGGATTCGTACGCGAGTATTAGCTTCAATACAAATGCTTTTATTGACTTAAGAAAGAATTACTGAGAGCTTTTCACGAATGTGCGCGCGCGTCCCTATATATCAGATTTTATCGAATATTAAAGTCGAATGTCAATAGCAATTAGTAAAATCTATATAGGAAATGGAGTAAAGGTCAAGCGTTGATGTGCAGTATGAAATACTGGGGAGCAGAGAGGCGAGTATTAAAACCTTCTACATTTACGAACATAAAAATAATATAAACACAGATAATTGATTAAGTAATGATAACAAAGGTAATAAAATGAGTGAAGTTGTATGTTCCGTAATTTATTTCTATCAATAAAAAGTGGAAAACCCAAATAACAGTGCGATATTATTTGAAACTGCATTTTCTATGTACAACTTATGATTATTTCGGAACTGAGCCATTTTAGCATACTGGTATTTCAGTTTCGATTACCAAAAATTTGCGTAATAACTCCCAGCATTTTGACACAATTTTCAAGTAAATAATCTCTCGA
Source organism: Megastigmus stigmatizans (assembly GCA_900490015.1). NCBI lineage: Eukaryota > Metazoa > Arthropoda > Insecta > Hymenoptera > Megastigmidae > Megastigmus > Megastigmus stigmatizans. The sequence goes on along the minus strand of UELV01141820.1, from coordinate 5,888 downwards.
GCCAATATAAAGCCAAGTGCAAAAGAGTTGCGAAGTGTACGCGAAAGTGAAAAATATGGAGAACGAGGCGGTAAGAATAAGATACAGGTGGAGTGAAAGAGCGTAGGGAAAGAATAGCGCGCGAGAGAGAGAGAGAGAGAGGGAGAGAGAGAGAGAGAAAGAGAGTGGAGTGCTGACGAACTTTTTTTGCAGGAAACTCGAGCTATTGCAACGATAGCGGAGCTGTACTAGCTACTGCGAGAAAATGGGTCGGGGCGGGCGAAAAAATGTTTTCTTTTCTTGCCCGAGAAAGACCCAGGGGAGAGAGAAAAAACTGCCGCGGTGTGTCTACGCGTGCCTAATTCCACGAGACTTGTGGAGGAGAGGCCCCATTTTCGTGGTGCTAGCGGTCGTTGTAATGGAAGACGAAGAGACTTACATGTAGACTTGCTTACGATCTTTCACGAAAATAGTGAAGTATATGATTGATTGCTTTTTTTTATTTTTTTTGTTGGTTCATTTCAGAGACGTGTACTAGATTCAAATTTTTAACGAAATATTATAATAATTAGTGTTTTACGTACTGCCGAAAAATTTCAAAAGTATTTCGGTTGCTTCTCAACCACCAAAAACTTTTACGATTCAATAACACCAATAAATATTTCCCGCGTGGATTAATTATTAAAAACTTCTTAAACCACCAAAAATAACAATCAAACACGACACCGCACCGCGTTATTTTCAAAGCCAGCACACGTCTTGCAATCTTCCCCAAAAAAAGCGTAATCATGGCCAAGAAACGAGAGCACTACACAGTTAAATCCCAAATAAAAATATAGCGCGTAGACGAGCCCGCGTGCAGACAAGGCGCAGTATCCGCGAGTGAGGCGTTTAGCGGCCACTAAAATCAACCGCACGACACTCGCGCCACCGTCTGGCAATCGATATACTTTAAAATGCAGGCGTCTCCGCGACAGAACTCATAATAAATCAGATGCGCGCAGATTGGAAAACGACTATATGAATATCAAACTGTCACGCGCGCGACCCCCGTTTTATGCAACGTTGAGCAGCTCCACGAGCGAGAGGAGAGGCTTATATTTACTGGACTTTGATATCAGCAGAGGCTAAACTGTTTGTGAACGGCGTATGATTGGTTTTAGATTTGGGCCGTATTTTTAGTCCCGTTTGAATGAGTGGCAATGATACTTCGATACTTGAATTGGATATAAACTATTTTCTATTCTGCAGGTCTGGATTATTTTAATAACAAAAGAAAATCACGAGTGATTATTATAATATTCTGCGCAGGGCTTTTGATGAAAGTTACATCGACAGTGACATATTCCCTACAAATAATCGAGGCTGCAACTTAATTGATAATCGTTCTTTGGAAAGTTGCGTTCTTAAAATACTTAAGCCTCTGAAGTGTTGGAGTAAATCACTCGATAAATACTGGTCGTTATTAAAGTCGTAAAAATGACTTAACGAACATGTCAGAAAGTAAAAAAATCAGATTATTCGATACCTCCGATATAAGAGGTCATTTCTACGCGATAAATAACATGAAAATCATGAATAAAATGATATTTCGCTACTTATAGGGAACAAACTTTTTTTTAAATTAATTTCATACTACTGTTACCAAACATTCATTATTTAGTAGATAATGTAGTAAAATATAGTTTAAATTAATTATATTATTTTATTCCAGTTCGCTACTAAATTCTTCCTAAATAAGCAGTTAGAAACTTATTTTAGTATCTTGAACTATACAAAAGAGTTCGGGTATAAGTTGGATGCAGAGACTTACGTTGTTCTTACAACAGTTACTCTGTTAACGCAGTGAAACTTTATCAAACTATGAGTATTTATTTTTAAACTTAATTTCAATCGAACTGATCAGAAAAATAATGTTATTTATGATTTAAAAAAGACAGCCACAGTAACCCATCATAAATCTTTACCCCTATCAACGCGCATTTAGCATTCGATACAAGGCTCCGAAGAATGGTCATCACATCGGTCTCCCTACACCCTGCGTAGTTTAATAGCCAGTACACGCCACAGACTGATCCGTCGCTCCCTAACTCGGCCGTCGCAGCCCTGCTGTTCCTATCCTCCGGGCAAATATCACTTTATGACTTTGCGGCACGCGGCAAACTCAGAGTGCGAGATATAACCGTATATAGTATGGGAGTCGAGAGAGTGAGAGAGAGAGAGAGAGAGAGAGAGAGAGAGAGAGTGAGCAGCATCAGTGCGATATTGAGCCGAGAGCGAGGGAAGAGCAAGTTTAGATTAAACGTCACTTGGACGCCGCAAAAACTTCCGGTTCGGATGGACGGCCAAAACGTTCCCGCGGGATCGCCCCAGCACTAGCGCCGCTTTCTGCGTGTCAACGAACTGCGGATCCGGCGAGGGAACTGCCGAGAGGGCGAGAGACACTGGAGACTATACCGACTCGCTCTGCTCCTATGTGTAGCCCGTCATTCTTGTTACAGATCTTTCTGGGACAAGCTGCGAGCGATTCTTCGTTGCGCGCGCGCGTGTCAATGCCGTTGGATTAGGGTAATTTCAGGGGATTGTGGATCAAGTGGAGGATGCCTTAGGATATAGGTGATTGTGTCCCTCGTGGGGAACGGTTGGTAAACCATACAATTGTATAAAGTACAAAATAAGAAGCATTTTCTACAAAAAAATCAGATGTATAGACCATAGGTAAACTTAGATATGAAATATTAAAATTTGAAAATTAACTTGTCTGCTAGACGTAGACGAGATAATTTTCAATGTAATCCTGTACAGAACAAAATCATGAAATTCACGTTTTTGATTAACCGTTCAACAAATTGGATAAGTACAAACAAGATTGACGCCGAGGTACATTAGTTTTTTTTTTTTCCAGGCCCGAGCCAAAAGGATGTAAAATTCAATTTGAGCAGCGCTTAAGACAGTCTCCCTTTCCCGTCTTCGTAAACCCGACAGAATAAAAAAAAACACAGTAAAGGAAGCAGGAAAAGGGAGGATAGGGAGGAAAGAAGAGCCAATGTGATTTGCGGGGCGTTCTTCATTCGAGCTAAACTCGCGCACTCCGCAGCTACTGCACACACATACACATATACGGCGGCGAGTGAGTAAGCTTTTTCGCCGCGCGACGCACCGTAACGACTAAGTATATTTACGAGCGTCGTCGAGTGGCTCGTCGTGTGCTTTTCTGTCGTTGCGTGCGCGAGACACGCGACGTAAAAGTGTATATATACGAGCTTGTCGCGGTCGCGATGCATTAAAACGCCTCCTAACCGTAGCTCCTGTAAGCTACGCGATAAGAGAAAAAGAAACGCGGACCGCTTAGTCATCGCAGCCACAATAAAAACTCATTAAGAAAGCCAACTGAGCTCAATCGCGCGCTCCCTTGTTTACGAGGACGTTTCTGTAACGCCATTTCAATTGCTTAACAATTGATGGACCGTTTGATCAAGACAATGTCAGTTGATTATCTTTGCAGATTGAAAACGTCATTTCTTTTTGATTGCAATTCGTTGGATAAATTCAGAGTAAGCTGAAAAAGGTCAATCCGACGATGAAGTAGGACCAATCATGTAGTTAATTCGTAATCGAATTAAAATTTTACGGCATATGAAAAAGAAAATTGAGCAAAACCCGTTAACTCGGTAAACAACGATCTTTTAAACGGATCGTTCGTACAATAACGGGCGAAAGAAAAGAGAGGGAGAAAGGGGATTCTAAGTGCCGTAGTGTCATAAATCCGAGTGGATCGCACGAAAATCGACACAGTTTCGGTCTTGTACTTTCTTTTCGCTGCATTGGGTAAAAGGTAGCATAGGCGAGGGCGAGACAGCATTTATAACGCCGGTGGTGGCTGTAAATCAAAGGAGCGAAATCACTAGTTCTGCCGGAGCGCGCGGCGAAAATTCACGAGTCTTTCCAGGCGCAACAGACGCTATGTTCCTCCCCTCGCGCCCACATACACATACATGTATACGTATTACAGAAAATGCGTTAGATACGAGCGCAGGAAAAAGTAAGAAGCGGCTGCGTCTGGGGGCAATTTATCCTGCGTACGCTGTTTTAGAACCTCGCCGCTTTTCTTGAATTGTGAGCGCCGAGCGATACGGCTGTTAATGTTGCCGCGCCTAAACAGGAGAAATCGCTCTACGTACATACGCATCGCTGTAATATTTTTTTCAAAATGTTTTTCGCCGAGTCGACTCTAACATCATTTTTTACAATACGGTACATTATTTTGTGTTGCAAACAACATTTAATTCTGACATCCAGCGTCAAAAAATTAGCTTTGACCAAATTTTAGCAAAAATTTAAGTTTGGCAATCTTAAATTTTCCCCAAAATTTAAGATTATCAACTTTCCCCAATCTTCAAAGTCTCTATTCCAAAATGCAAAAATGTCATTGGTTTAGTTCAGGGAAAGTTTCGCAAACTGAAGCTTTGGCTAAACTTTGCCGAAAGTTTTTTTTTTACTCGAGACAGCACGTAATAGTATTCCATGTCGGGTACGAATCGATCGAAATCGACAGATCAACAGTATAGAGAGTTTGGGGTATACAAGCATATTCATTTCCGACTGGCGTACACAAAGAGTATTACAACATCCGTAGAAAAGTGTAAAACATCCGTTATTCATTCGTCGCTCTGCAGCTTTTTACCGGCCAGCTCAAAAACTACATACTGATCCTTTTGCCGAAAGTTATGAAATTCAAATTCACCCTCCTCCTCCTCCAATATGTCATATATGTATATATACAACAAGGCTTATATAGGCGGCGGCGCGCAAGTCCCCTCGAGCGCGAATAAAGTCAAAAAGATTTATCGTCAATTACAATAACACACGATGCTAAAGCGCCCATTTGTCGCATGCATAATTTTCTTTTTGTCTCGCTCCTCCTCGCGCGTTGTCCTTTTATTTTTGCCACCGCTGATACATATATCTCTGCGCATGTAGCTGCCACTACAGGTATATATAGAGAAAGGGAGGGAGAGAAAGAGTGTAGCATCACATCCCCTCCCTCTCGAAGGAATTGCCGGTAGTCTGAGCCTTATAACTCAAGCGGCTCGGCTGAGCGTACTCGACTTACTCTACTTACGCGGGATATATGCTCCCCGCGAAACTCTACTCGAACAACTCGTACTCCTCGCGTTTTATTCCGAGATATTCCCCCGCGGCAACCTTAACTTCCACTCCTGCTCTTCTTCCCTATCGGACTCTTCTTTGTCATTTGCCCTGTACCTTCTTCGACTATTTCTTTTTCTTGTTTCGATCGGCTATTGAGTACGATAGCATCGATAACTGTAGATTTGATTAATTCTATTTTGTAGCCGTTCTGCTGGTCCTTGATTAATTGTATAAATATATTATGATGCGTCTTTTTACTACCTAAAGAGATTATGTTTTCTGTTATTTTAAAAATAGTGTGTAATTGAATTTCTGCTGGTGCGTGAATATTCGCTGTAAAAGAATTGATACAGTTTATGAAATTTGAAAGTATTTTATCAATCACAGTTTGATCAATTTAAATCATTCGCCAAACGTAATTAAGCTAACATATTTATAGCAGTGTTACAATTCCACAAATCATTCACAAACAGTGTCTCCTTTCCTCATGCAGACACACGGAGCTATTAAACTGTGTAGCTGTACAGAACAGAGGCAACAAGATGATAACGCAGACTCGGGGAAGACAAGAGGGGCGAACACGTGATTGATTGATATCGAGCGAGACACGCGTAGAGGTTGATTTTTTATCGGTCATACCCGCGAGAGCAGCTCACATTCTTTTTATGCACATCGCGAGACGATTTATGACCGCGCGCGCAACAAGACGCTCTAACCGTATTTAAACGATAATTTGCTTCGTCCCCTCACCTTCCCTC